>ML824839.1:56051-66318 GCA_009831015.1 Picea engelmannii | reverse complement strand
GGAAGTTCTGATAAAGAAAGGATGGTATGTCAAATGATAACGATCTTTCCAAAGGACCCTTTCCCTTGTTTATAGATGGGAAATTTTGGTGTGGCTCCCTCCTAAATTCTGAGTAGTCTGTTTCCAGATCTTTGGTATCAGACGGAGGGCTGCGGGAAGTAAGAGGTTCTGAAGGGCATTTAGTCTTTACAAGTGGGTTTTTGGGTTTATTAACTGAAGCAGTTGCCTCTAACGAGCCTCTCGCTTTTAAAATTTTATCAGGATTATTAACAGGTGTAATAGGCCTGCCATCCGGGTTCTGTCTGGTGTGCCTTCTACCAGACGCCAGTTTGCGTTTCAGTGGAGTCGCCAAGTGAAAGATTTAAAAAGCCTTAAAACTGTGTGCACTCTATGTTCACTATCAAAGAGTAACACTATCAACGAAATAGTTTGTCGTTCTCCCAGGGAAAAGATTTCGTAACTTTGTTCCCCGGCAACGGCGCCAGAAAGATGTTGTTCCTGAGTCTGTACTAAGGCTTAAAGTACAGTGTCAAGGCATCCAAAATCATACAAAATATTGATACAGGATTATACTAACCTTTGGTATGAGAAACTAGAGCAGATTTCTATGTTCTCGTCGTCTAGCTTCCAACTGCTCTTGAGTAGTTATGTCACGCTCAATGGCTGCCCATGATTGTTCCAATTCGTCCCGGGTGTTCGCAGTTTTAAGGATTGTGTCTAAGAGATTTAAAGCGATATGTATTTGACTAGATAATCCGAGTTGAATATTAGGTTGAGTTGCTACGGGAACAGTCATTGAGTAACAGTTCCAGTATGGAAATGGTTTTTAAAGAGATCGTTTATTGCTGTTTTAATTAGGATGAAAATAAAGAGAAACCCTTTGCATGAAAAAATGAAATAAGAATGCAAATTGAAGGCCCTTTCCTGTAACTGTGTTGTTTCCGATAAAAATAACGTGAGATGGGAGAAAACATTAATCAATGTAATCAATGGTAATCGTGATTGGCGGATCCTTAATGATATGATTAACTTAATTCTCCATATCGTGATTCGGGAATTGGAAGACAAACTTTCAGGAGGATGATATGCCGAGTCGCGATATCGCGATGCGGTGATAATTAAGGGTCGAATTAAGAGAAGGAAATCTTAGATTAGGTGATTAATTAATCTCGCTACGATTATGTCGCAACTTCGCGAATCGGAGTTTTGGACACCTTAACTTTATGAAAGAAAGTACCGAGCGGCGATGTGCCGAGAACCAAGTTTAACCCTGGACAGTTTTTTACCCTTGGTTCTTGACTAAGGTTATCAAAAGGTTATAGAGTTTTCGGCCCTCGGGGTTGTAAAAACAAGAATTTAGACTCGACGAAAGCCGAGGCGCGAAATCCCGATGATGTATAATCAAGGGTTAAAGGTTTTATCGTAGTTAATGCTTTGGGTGAAATTTAAAACCGAGTTCGCATTTCGCGACTCGTGACTTGGGAAATCAAGAAATAAAGTGCCCGACTGGCAAGACCCCAAAATAAAAACAAAGGAGAAAACGTTCTTGCGAATGGTTCTGTTTTTAAAAGCAGGAAAAACATTTCTGCTTAGGCGACAAGGTTTACAAAGTTTTAAGATTCCGGAAGGGGAAGAAAAGCAACTTCAGGTCTCAGATATCAAAATTGAAAATTGTGTAGGGTAAAAAACAAGGGCGGCTCCAACATGATGTTTGATATTTTCTTTGCAAGTGTGTCATGTAGGATACAAGAAGCTTTCCCAAAGAGATTACTCATTTAGATATGGCTTCGAAGCATGGGGAATATGGATGGTATTGGATAAGGACTGGTAGTAAGGGCACAAAGACCCTAAACCTAACTATTGTAGGGGTTAGGTGGATGTAATGGTCCATGAATGGTCCCAACCCATAAGATTAGATTGCAATGTGTATTCTAGTACAATTAGGGATAGAAGCATCGAGAGGGGTGGAGGCAATTCTCATGTATATCCTCCAACAACTTTGGATCATGGGATTCGATGAATAGGTCCATTTCCCCCTAGATAGATGTGGATGATCATTAGGATGCTTATCATGAGCCAAGAGGACATAATGGCCTCCTCTTGACTTTGGCCCCATTTTGTAGAGGCCCTTTTCCATGGCCAATGGAGTGACATTGAGTGGGAATTGAATACTAGTTAAGAGTCATCTAAATTGCTTAGTTCATTTCAATGGTGATGTCATGTCATTGTGAGGCTAGTTACACCACTTACAAATAAGTGAGCATGGTGACTCTAGGCTAGCTTGATGTGTATGTAAACTTGTATGTTGGTTCTTACACCCTTTTAATCTCTAAGTTGTATATGAATTACACTTACATGACTCCTTTGTTATATACGATTTTAGGTGATAATGAAAAAGGTGTTTCATACGTAAAAGTGTAGGGAGTATTTACATATCAACATTATTCATTAAATAGTAAAGTTAAATATTTTAAGCTTAATTAAATAAAGTATAAAATAATCAATCTATATATTTAATTAATAATTGATTATTTAAATTAATTAAAAGGTATATTGATAAACTTACCTTTGAACTAATTTGTATATCATTGTTTGTTATGTATGTGTATTACATAAGTGAAAGGATGTATTCTATCTTCAAATAATAGTGGCAATGGTTTACATTTATTTGGTCAACAATTATTTATTATGTTGAAGGCATCTTTTAAGATAAGAATATTTTTTAGTTTTTCATTGTTCATGRCAATCTTTTTTTAATCATTGGTTTTTGAAAAGTTGTCATCATCTATCTTCCTCCATGTGTCCCTTCCTTCATATCGACCTCCATTACGCTTTCCATCTCTATAATCAACTTGCATTCGATGATGGTATGCATTAATGTTAGTCAACTCTCTGTTATTCCTTGGAGAGATTGTATCAACAATAGTTTTGGGAAGTGATCTATGCTACTTATGGTCAACTCTCTAAAATGGTAGAGTTGGATCAATTTCAACACCAAATTGACAACCTTGAAGGCTAAAACCCTAATGACCACCTTGTCAGATTTGAGCCTATTATTGTTTTTCCAAGAGTCGAAGTTAGCCTTCTTTCTGACCATTTTAACAGTATTGGTCACAATTAACCAAGTGATTGAGCCATATTTACAACACCATCTTGATTTTCAATCTACACAATTCAAGGTTATTTAGGGATTAGGGCTTTGTGGATTTTGACAACTACCTAGTTGGAAATCCATGCTAAAAAAAGTTCCTCCTATGGACACTACCTACAAAATTGTATACTCTAATTATAAGGAATGCATCAACAATTTTATCATTTGTTTAGACCGACTCATCTATTGGACCTTACATACAAATTGTGAGTTTATTTAATCTTATTTGGCAAACAATTTATATGGTCTATGAAACAACATAATAGGGAGAATTTCTCCATATGATTCAAAACCAATTTAGAACAACATTTTCTTGTGAATTTATAAGTAACTTACCTTCAATACTAATCACAATTTCACATAATAACAAACTATGATTTATCTAGGTGGATATTGGTGGCCACCCACTTGTTCCAAATTCCATTTGGCTCATCTTGACAGTTTTCAGTTCAACACGTTTCTCTCTGATGGTGACATCTCTTTGTAATTGTGGGTTATGCACTTTTGGGGCTATCTTGAAGCCCTACACAACATCTAGGTGGATATTGGTGGCCGCCCACCTATTCCAACTGGCTTATTTTGGTAGTTTTCATGTCAACACATCTTTATGTACTTCTAGGGCCACCCTAAACAACATATTTTGGGTTTGCCACAGTCAAATTGTTGACGGAGTTTAATTTTGATGGAATAATCCATATTTCTCAAAAAGACCTTTCCAACGGGCTATCACACCCCTAAAACAGAGATCGTATGCAAAATTTACGACCACATGAAGTTGATATACTATCTTACCCCAACGGGGCCCACATGAATTTTGGTGCTTCATCTCCTAGGGTTAGGTTTTTGGATGTCTAGGGTTTTTGCATTCATGTTTATTATAAAAAGGTCTTCGGAGCCTCATTGCAATCATCTTCTTAAGAATGAGCGTAGTCGTCACATCTCTGCTCAGAGATAAAGATGCCACCATTCTAGCGAGTCTTGCACTCCGTTTTTTTACAATCTCTGCACATTTATTTCATTAATAGAAATCATGTATTGTTGTATTTATCTGTTTGTAGAAATATTTATGTGCATTTCATTGTAATATCTCTTCTTTCATTTTGTTCCGAAAATAATTCGGATCAGTGGTATCAGAGCAGGTTGCTCTTCATTGTTTTTTAGTGCATGTCCTCGACGAGGTTCGAGTATAGAAAGTTGGGTCTCAAGCTTGTCTCTCTTGAGGAAAATTGCTCATGCATGCCCAAGAAACCCTCCATGGTGGAAGAAAAGAAAAATGACGGAGCATAATATTTTATTAACATGTTTCTTGAGTAAGCTCTCGTGCGACAGAGGGACGACATGATGGAGAATATTTCCCACATCCTTCAACACCTTCCGATAGCAATAAGCGCATCTTCATCAAGTGACCACTTTGGAGGAACTTCTCCCTTCAAGGTACAAGTTAATTTTGATATTCTCATATTTGAAGGTCAGATAGATGAGGATGCCTTAGAAAAATGGTTAAATATGCTAGAAGGCTATTTTTCTATTCACAATTTTTTTGATAGGGAAAAGATCACCTTCACACTCCTCAAGGCTCTCCCCCATGTCAAAAATTGGTGGGAAACTTACTTGGAGAAAAGTTCCACAGAGGAATCTGGAATATATGGGGCCGATCCCAATTGGGGATTTTTTTCTGGATACGGTCAAGGAACAATATTACCATGTTGATAACTATGAAGACCAGTACATGAGATGGACCATACTCCGGCAAGAGAAGATCCAAACAGTGTCGGAGTTCACAAATACTTTCCATACCTTGGGCACCAAGTTGGGTATCAAAGACTCCGAGCGCCATCTGGTTCTGAAATAATGTGGGGCTCTGCATAGTTACATCCAAACCAAAATGGATTTCCTAAACATCTCATCATTGGGAGCTGCCTATCAATGTGTTGTCAAAATTGAGCATAAATTTAGGCATAAGAACAAATGGGAGTTCGGGTTTGCAAATATGCACCAACCAAAGCATGATAAATATGACCCTAACCAATACCCTCTCGACAACCAGTCCAAGACATAGGAAAACAAGGGTAAAATAAAGATGAAGAATGACAATGGGAAGTGGTACAACTTCCACAAAATCCCCTGGCACAACACCAATAAATGTCACTTGAAACATTCATTGGTGGTCGAGGTCAAAGACAAGGAATTGAACTCTAATTCAGAATTTGATCCAGAAAATAATGAAAAAAGACATATCATCGAGGCAAACCCCACTTCTATTGTCGCGACCGCAAAAACTCAACCAGAAGAACCAATATATCCTCAAGAGGGGGAGCGCCTCTTCCATTCACATATGTGGTTGAAGGGGACCTTGTTTCTTTTCATTGTTGACAACGGAAGCTAGAATAACCTCATATCAACTAAGGTCGTCAAACAATTGGGGTTGTTGACAAAACCACACCCACATACATACAACATTGGGTGGCTTTACCAGGCACGAGATCTCTGTCTCAACCAACAGTGTCGTCTGTCCTATGGCATCCAACCCTTCAAGATGAGATAGTGTGTGATGTTTCCCCTCTTGATGTATGTGAAGTTGTTTTGGGCCAACCATATATGTGGAAACGTCATGTTTTTTATGAGTCTCAACCCCGTAGTGTCATTATTACTCTTGGGGGTCATCTCTACAGGATACCAGAGGTATTTTAGACTAATGTTCCACCAAAATAATGTTGCAAGGTAATCTATCATACTGCTAAATTTAGCCTCTTCACAATCTGTTCAAAGGATGAACAAAAGGCCATTGCAACCACTGTAGCCTCAACACCTTCTATCCAGCTGAAGCAGATTGCATAAGGGAAAGAAGAGATTTCTTCTTCACCTATGATGGTTCCTACACAATGCCCAGACAAGCCAAGATACAACGGGTTGGTGGAACAGATTCAACCCCACCAGCAACAGGTTCGTGACAGCCTTCCAAAGACCAAGCAACACAACTTCTCCAACAAGGCAAACAACTCACCAAGATTCAGATTCAACAAATGCTTTCCCCTCTTCCTCGCAAACTCAACGCAATGGAGACCATTGCTTCCTAAGGGGGGAGGACTGATCCAAGTGGATATTGGTGGCCACCCAACTATTCCAAATTCCACTCGACTCATCTTGATAGTTTTTAGTTCAACACGTTTGTTTGTAATGGTGACATCTCTTTGTAATTGTGGGTTATGCACTTTTGGGGTTGTCTTGAAGCCCTACACAACATCCAGATGGATATTGGTGGCTTCCCACCTATTCTAACTGGCTTATTTTGGCAGTTTTCATGTCAGTGCATATTTTTGTACTTCCAGGGTCGTTTTGAGGCCCTAAACAATGTTTTTTGGGATTTACACTGTTAAACTATTGACGAAGTCAAATTTTGATGGCATAATGCGTAGTTATTGAAAAGAACTTTCCAACGGGCTATCACACGCCTAAAACAACGATCGTATGCAAAAGTTATGACCTTGGGAAGTTGATGTACTAACTTACCCCAGCGGGGCCAACATGACTTTTGGCACTTCACCTCCTAGGGTTAGGTTTTTGGATGTCTAGGGTTTTCGCATTCATGTTTATTATAAAAAGGCCTTTAGAGCCTCATTGTAATCATCTTCTTGCAAATGAACATAGTTGTCACATCTCTTCTTAGAGATAAAGTTTCCACCATTCTTGTGAGTCTTGCACTCTGTATTTTTACAGTCTCTGCACATTTCTTTCATTAATAGAAATCATGTATTGTTGTATTTCTCCGTTTCTGGCAATATTTATGTATCTGTTATTGTAACATCTCTGCTTTCATTTTGTTTTGAAAAATAATCTGGATCAGTGCTATCAGAGTAGGCTACTCTTGATCGTTTTTGAGTGCATATCACCGATGAGGTCTGAGTATAGAAAGTTGGGACTCAAGCTTGTCTCTCTTGAGGACAATTTCTCATGCGCACCCAAGAAACCCTCCATGACGGAAGAAAATAAAAAAAACGGAGCATAAGATTCTATTAACATGTTGCTTAAGCAAGCTCTCGCGCGAAAAAAGGACGAAATGATGGAGAATTTTTCCCACATCCTTCAACGCCTTTCGATAGCAACATGCACATCTTCATCAAACAACCACTTTGGAAGAACTTATCCCTTCAAGGTACAAGTTGATTTTGATATTCCCATTTTTGAAGGTTAGATAGATTCAAATGCCTTAGAAAAATAGTTAAATTTGCTAGAAGGTTATTTCTCTGTTCACAATTTTTCATACAGGAAAAATATCACCTTTGCACTCCTCAAGGATCTCCCCCATGTCAAACATTGGTGGGAAACTTACTTGGAGCAAATTTCCATAGAGGAATCTAGAATATATGGGGTCGAGCCTACTTGGTATTTTTTTGTGGATGTGGTCAAGGAACAATATTACCCTGTTGATAACTATGAAGACCAGTACATGAGATGGACCACACTACGACAAGAGAAGAACCAAACAGTGATGGAGTTCACAAATACTTTCCATATCTTGTGCACCAAGATGGGTATCAAAGACTCCAAGCAACATCTAGTTCTGAAATATTGCAGGGCTCTACATAGGTACATCCAAATTGAAATGGATTTCCTAAACATCTCATCATTGGGAGCTTCCTATCAATATGTTGTCAAAATTGAGCAAAAATTTAGGCACCAGAACAAATGAGAGTTCCAGTCTGCAAATCCACAACAACCAAAGCATGATAAAGATGAATCTAACCAACAACCTCTCGACAACCAGTCCAAGACATAGGAAAATAATGGTAAAGGAAAGACAAAGAATGACACTGGGAAGTGGTGCAAATTCCACAAAATCCCTTGGCACAACACTGATGAATGTTCTTGAAACAATCATTGGTGGCCGAGGTCAAAGACAAGGAGCCAAACTCTGATTCAGAATCTGATCCAGAAAATAATGAAAAAAGACAGATCATGGACGCAAACCCCACTGCTACTTTCGTGACCACAACAATTCAACTAGAAGAACCAGTAGATCCTGAAGAGGGAGAGCGCCTCTTCCATTCACAAATGTGGGTGAAGGGGACCCCGTTTCATTTCATTATTTATAGAGGTAGTTAGAAGAACCTCATATCAACTAAGGTTGTCAAACAATTGGGGTTGTCGACAACACCACACCCACAACCATACAACATCGGGTGGCTTCGCCAGGGATGAGATCTTTGTGTCAGTCGACAATGTTGCCTATCCTATGGCATCCAACCCTTCAAGGATGAGGTAGTATGTGATGTTGCCCCTCTTGATGTCTTTGATGTTGTTTTGGGTCAACCATATATGTGGAAATGTGATGCTATTTATGAGTCTTGACCCTGTAGTGTCATTATTACTATGGGGGTCAACTCTACAGGATACCAGAGGTAGTTCTGACTAATGTTCCACCAAAACATTGTCGCAAGGTAATATCTCATACTGCTAAATTCAGACTCTTCACAATATGTTTAAAGGATGAAAAGAAGGCCATTGCAACCTCAACACCTTCTATCCAATAGAAGTAGATTGCAGAAGGGAAATAAGATATTGCTTATTCACCTATGATGGTGCCTACACAATGCCCCGTCAAGCCAAGATACAATAGGTTGGTGGAACAGATTCAACCCAACTAGCAATAGGTTCATGACAACCTTCCACAGACCAAGCAACACAACTTCTCCAGCAAGGAAAGAAACTCACCAAGATTCAGACTCAACAAATGATTTACCCTCTTCCCTGGGAACTTAATGAAATGGAGACCATTGCTTCATAAAGGGGGAGGACTGATCCAAGTGGATATTGGTGGCCACCCACCTGTTCCAAATTCCACTTGGCTGATCTTGACAGTTTTCAGCTCAACATGTTTCTCTCTAATGGTGACATCTCTTTCTAATTGTGGGTTCTGCACTTCTGGGGCTGTCTTGAATCCCTACACAACATCCAGGTGAATATTGGTGTCCGTCCACCTATTCCAACTAGCTTATTTTGGCAGTTTTCATGTCAATACATCTTTTTATACTTCCAGGGCCGTTTTGAGGCCCTAAACAACATTTTTTGGGCTTGCAAAAGTCAAATTATTGATAGAGTCAAAGTTTGACAGCATACTGCGTAGTTCTCGAAAATACCTTTCCAACATGCTATCACACACCTGAAACAAATATTGTACATGCAAAAGTTACGACCCCGGGAAGTTGATGTACTAACTTACCCCAACGGGGCCCACATGACTTTTCGCTCTTCATCTCCTAGGGTTAGGTTTTTGGATGTTTAGGATTTTTGCATTCATGTTTATTATAAAAAGGCCTTTAGAGCCTCATTGTAATCATCTTCTTGTGAATGAGCGTAGTCGTCAAACCTCTTCTTAGAGATAAAGTTGCCACCATTCTAGTGAGTCTTGCACTCTGTATTTTTATAGTCTCTATACATTTCTTTCATTAATAGAAATCATGTATTGTTGTATTTCTCTGTTTTTGACAATATTTATGTGTATTTCATTGTAATATCTTTGCTTTCATTTCGTTATGAAAATAATCCGGATCAATGATAGCTCATATACCTAGAAACCACCCATTAGTCTTAGAGGTTGTTATAGTTAACGCTAAAAAAAATTGTTCTTTCAAAAGGAAGCTAGTAGAACCTTTAGTTCACATCTATTGCACCTTCTCCTCTCAACATTGATCAACTAGAATCAATCATTTGATAAAATATAGACAAGAACAACAATATGGCAGAAAAGGCTCACTAGACAACACTCAAATGTATTCACTCCAATGTTACATATTTATAGTACAATGGGTGATGCCACCTCATAGAGAGATTTGCTCTTGAACCTAAAATCATGTATGATGACTAGGCTAGACAATCTTAACTAAATAATTAGTCATCACTTGAGGATATATTACTAATATCCTAAATGAATAATACAAATATAGGTGACAATTTAGACTTAGTGATTGGTAAAGGTAATCCATAGTCTAACAATCCCCCCCCTCAATCACAAGTTCGATCGATAATACCAACAATAAAGCATAAACTGGTATCAATTCCAAGTCTTCATACTAAAACTCCTGAGCTAAGACTCAATGAAGAACTGCCTGAAAAACC
>ML824838.1:97341-133147 GCA_009831015.1 Picea engelmannii | reverse complement strand
GACCCCTTGGATTTCTCTTTACTCCTTGGGCGGGATTATGTCTATGCTATGAAAGCTATTGTATCCACTCTTTTCTGTGTGATATCTTTTCCTCACGATGGAAGAATTGTGACTATTGATCAACTTTCATTCATCGGCCCCGAATGGGTTACCCCCCTAAGTGGTTCTTATATGTAGACAATATCACCCCCACCACATGTCAATTATGTGGCGTTGTCTCCCATGACCTCAACTTCCGACGATTTGGATCCGGTAGTTGACATGGTGATCTCTTCGGTAGGGTTATTGGAGCCTGATCTCCTTACCCCTGTCACGACCCTCGACATGTGTTCCTTCCAGAGTGATCGTCTTCCATCCGATGAAGATCTCTTGGAAGCCATGACCGAGTTTTGTCCCTTGACATGGTATCCTTCCAGAGCGTTATCCTCTTGGAAGCCATGATCAAGAAGAAACCACGAGCATAGTTTCTCTTCGCTATGGCAAACTCATTAAAAAATGAAACAGAGGCCACTAGCTTTCATGCTGGGGGAACCACGAGCATAGCTTCTCTTCTCTGTGGCAAGCTCATTAAAAAATGAAACAGAGGTCACGAGCATAGTTCTTTTCCTGTGTCAAGCTCATTAAAAAATGAAACAGAGGTCACGAGCATAGTTAGTCTTCTCTGTGGCAAGCTCATTAAAAAATGAAACAGAGGCCACTAGCTTTCAAGCTGGGGGCATAACGAGCATAGTTTTCTTCTCTGTAGCAAGCTCGTTAAAAAATGAAACAACAATCTGGGGATCAAACCTAGAACCTTGAGCATAGTTCTTTTCCTGTGTCAAGCTCGTTAAAAAATGAAACAATCACCTCTCCCTTCAAGTTGAGTCTTTCGCCAGATCTCGTAGATGCCGAGTCGAGTCTGTCATTAGGACTCATTTTTGAACCTTCATCTCATCCACCTATATCCTTTTTCTCCATATAGCACAGAAATTGGTGACAACCTCAAAGTTGGTGAATGAATTGAAGCTTGGGGGGCATGTCTCCAGTCGTTGATGATCATTTTGGAGTCAAGCCACCAGCTTTCAAGTTGGGGGCATACCGAGCTTAGTCTTTGTTCTTTCTCATGCTCGTAAATACATGAGAATGCAACCAGGTAAACTTTTATCTCTTTTTCGGACCTGTATGGAAATCACACGAAAAAGGAACCCCCCTGAAGTCTCCTTTAAACCCTTTTCAGACTCTCTAAATATGAAAATATTGTCGAGTGATCTTTCTTTCTTTCACACTCGTTAAAAGGTCAGAAAGAGCGTCTTTCGAGCGATAGTTTAACCCTTTTTCGGTCTCATTGGACTACTGTACAAAAAAGGAACTGAGAGAGTTCTCTTTTAAGTGTTTTTCCAAACTCTATAATCCCAAAAAACCTTCGAGTTTTCTATCTTTGGACTCGTTAAAACACACATCGACGGACCCATATGGGACCGAACCCTTACTTCTTCCGGTTCGTTAAACAAAGGAAGAGGGACTTACCGAAGGTGAGTTATATCGAGCATGTGTTATCATCCTCGAGCTCATTAAATCAAAAAGAGGTACTCATCTATCTGGATGGGGGAAAAATTGAAAGGAGCAAGCCAGGCAATCTCTTGAGAACATCATCTAGCACTTCTTAGAGTCGCCCTTGAACACGGCACTTTGTCACTTTGCATACATCATAATCTGATGAACCTCTGCACTGAGCCAATCTTTTGAGTTTCCTTTCACTCCTTTGAGTCACCCGACGCAAGTCGCGGTACCCACTGCATATTTTTGGTCCATGTCATGTTTCACTGTTGTGCCTCAGTGTTCAAGGGAAGTATCCACCTCGAGAGTCAACCATCCCAAATATCTTGTCTCACAACCCGTGTCAGTCCATGTTCTTTTGATCTACCAATTACACCTCTATGTCTGTTTCGCGTCGTTGATGGGGGATACATCAAGGCCCTCCCTCGACAAGTCTATTCCTGTCGACTTCAACACATCACCCGGGAATTAGGCTTAGAAACCATTTAGTACTTTGGGACCTGCATGCCTCAATGGCAGGCCTCCTCACATTCGACAGTGGGTTTACATCATTGACCCCTGATCGAATGATTCCACGAATGTTCTACCTCAGCTCATCTATTCGCATTCGTTGGAATGTACTAGGGTACCTTGGGAATCATTGACATTAATGGTGATCTCCCTCGCACTTGTTAACGGTTTACCTCATTGACCGGTAATCAAGTGGTTTCTACCATGTTCGACACCAAGACATCTATTCACATGGTTAGATTTGTGCCATATTGGGATTGGTAAGAAGACCCTGGGTTGAGTAATTCACTTTGATATACGTTTCGCCCAGGTTGCGAAGGAGTTATGGACTAAGAACACATACATTGTTACATAGATCCACTTTGTATTGGTCGTGGCTATGTCTTGTCATCCCGTAGATCCACTATGTATTCTTCGTGGCTACGATCAGTTCGAGTCGTCAAAGTATATATCCACATTGTATCTTCGGTGGCTATACCTTTTTCATCAATACAATTATGGATCCGCAGTGTATATTATGGTGGCCATATCTCAAATCTTGATCATCCAAGCATAGGTATGCCTGCCTTGGGTTTTGAAACATGTCATGATATTTTTTGGATGTTTGTGTGCAACTTTCGTCGGGTTCTCTGATTCTATACCCTTGCTTGAACGTCTACAAAGCATTTCAGTCATCAGTTCGCATCTTCTGACTTCATACTTTGGGGGGCATTCTGTTACACGTCAAAATTGCTCAGATGGATAAGTGTCGCATTGTCCCTATCAATTGTCGTAAGTGTCGCATCTTCCCTACAACTTTCGCAAGTGTCGCAAGTTGATCACTAGTGTCGCAAATGATGTTCAGACATGATGCCATGATAACGACACTAAGGAGGCACTTATGACATCTCACATGACTAAGTTGAAGGAGGAGAACTGGTTTACTGGGATCAAATGGCTCTTGACACTTGAAAGGAGCCCTAAAACAGAGGTTTGGAGGGGGAACGCTCCCCTAAAGCAGCTGCAGGAGAGATGGCGCTCCCCTATAATTCCTTAGGGAGAATTATAACGCTCCCCAAACCCTTTTGGAGGAGCGCTGCTCACCTTAAGAGCATTCGCGCTTCCCCGGGCTTGCCAGGGAGTGCTACAATTCTCTGAGACCCCTTCTGAGGGAGCGCTCCCTAATCTGGGTCAGTTGTTAACCCGTTGAGAAGAATAAGGGGAGGAACATTCGAGATTAGGAGGCTATTGTGCTCAAATTCTTGTTTTCATCAACAGATCCCTGATCTATGGAGAAGGTTCCCAACTGGTTCTAAACATAACTCAAGAGGTTAGGCTCCTCCCAACCTATATAAACAGGCTCTATGATGGTGGAAAGGGGGAAGAATTAGACATATGAAACTTATGAACTTGGAGGAAACTTACAGTCAGCCAAAGGAGAGTGATCAGTGAAGCTACTGTTACCCAGGTTGTGGATCTTTCAGGCAAGGGTTAGACGAAGAGGATTTGACGAAGCTGTCGCATTCGCATCTACGATTGTAAGTGTTGCTGTCGTTATTCTCATGAATATGACATGCTTGGCCTGTTTCTTTCTAGTTTGTGTCTGATGTTACATGAACTTATCATTCAGTGATAGATTTGTTTTCAAGCTAATATCAATAGAGTAGGAAGTGGTCGTATCTTGTTTTGTCCATAGAAATCAGCGAGGAGCAAAGGATTGGAGCGCAACTCGGAGCGTGCAGGGACAAACGTCGATAACAGGTACTTCTATCATCCTTCCTTATCATGTGTTAGTTTAGATAGATTTGAAAGAAATTCAGTGTCCACGTTAGGCATTTTTCTGTCTAGGGTTAAGGTCAAGCCTTAGAGGTGATCTACCTGTCCGCAGGGAGATTTTCCTACAACAATGTGCACCACTCCAGTCCTCGCCCTTCCTGATTTCACAAAGACCTTTGTGTTGGAATGTGATGCCTCGGGGAAAGGAATTGGTGTTGTCCTTATGCAAGAGGGTCGACCTTTGGCCTTTACCAACAAGCAACTATCTGAAAGAAATCTGGGCAAATCCATCTATGAAAAGGAAATGTTGGCTATTCTTCATGCTGTGGATATATGGCATCCTTATCTATTGGGGAAATGGTTCCAAATTAAGATAGCCATCAAAGCCTCAAGTATTTTCTGGAACAACGCATTTCCTCCCTAGAACAACAAAAATAGGTGACTAAACTCTTTGGATATGATTATGAGATCATTTATAATAAAGGAAAAGACAATGTGGTTGTGGATGCACTTTCCCAAAAATATGAAGATGAAGGATCCCTTTTTTCTCTTTCATTCATTGTACTAGATTGGCTCCAAGTCGTTTGCCAAGAATGGCTACAAGATCCCAAAAGTTCGCAGTTGATCCAGAAATTGTAGTCCAATGCTCCAGCTTCCCCAGGGTACTCTTGGCTCCATGAGGAACTTCGATACAAAGGCCATTTGTATTTAAGTAAATAATCAAATCTTAAATCCACGGTACTTTCTTAGCTTCATGCTACACCCACAGCAGGGCACTGCAGGTTCACCAAAACTTATGACAGGGTTAAACGTTCCTTTTTCTGGGATGGTATGAAACAGGACATTCATAATTTTGTAGCTGAATGTGACGTTTGTCAATGAAACAAGGGAGAAACAGTCAAATCACCGGGCACACTACAACCACTCTTGATTCCACCTGCTATTTGGAAGGATATCTCTATGGATTTTATTACCGGCTTACGCAAATCTGGAAATAAATCTGTCATCATGGTAGTTGTTGATCGCCTTTCCAAGTATGCTTATTTATGCGCCCTTCAACACCCATTTACAGCATCCACGGTGGCTCAAATATTCATGGATCAGGTCTTCAAGCTTCATGGCATGCCACACTCTATTGTTTGTTATCGCGACCCAACTTTCACAAGAAATTTTTGGCAAGAACTGTTCAAGATACAAGGCACATAATTGCATCTCAGCACAACTTATCATCCCCGGACTAATGGCCAAACGGAATTTTTCAACAAGTGTTTGGAAACATATTTGAGGTGTTTTGTCTCGGAAAAGAAAAATCAATGGGCTCAATGGTTACCCCTAGCTGAATGGTGGTACAACACTTCATACCATACAACTACACGCATGACTCCTTTTGAAGCAGTATATGGACAAAAGCCACATTCAGTTCTCTCATACTTACCGGGTGCCTCGAAGGTCCAAGCAGTTGACCTAACACTTACATCTCAAGAGGCTATTCTCCATACCCTCAAAGAGAATTTGGACATGGAACAGAATCGCATGAAGCAACAAGCAGATCAAGGTCACTCTGAACGTCAATTTACAGAAGGGGATCAGGTGTTTCTTCAACTGCAACCTTACAAGCAAACTTCCCTCAAGGCAGAGCATTGTCAGAATCTAGCACCCAAATTTTATGGTCCTTATATAGTGCTCAAGTGTGTGGGACAAGTCGCCTATTAGTTAGCGTTGCCCAGCCATTCGAGGCTACATCCTATTTTTTGTGTTTCATGCTTAAAGAAGGTGATTGGAGCTAAGTGCCAAATTCAAACCAACCTTCCAGAGTTATCTTTTGGCTACAACCAGAGTCGTTTTGGACCAGCATGAGCATCACCTATGTCAGAGAACCATCAAGGAAGTGCTCTTCCAGTGGAAATATACAACTCCAGTAGACGCCACTTGGGAACCAACTACCATTCTGCAACAATTTCCTCATCTCAAGCCTTGAGGACAAGGCTGCTTTTAAGGGGGCGGACATGTTAGGGTCCTAACCCACACATAGGTAGAAAAATATATTCAAATGTAATAAAGGTCAATATTAATAAGGCATTTCAATAAAATAGAATAAGGCGGATGTAAGAAGACCTAATAGAAGCTTCCACTTCTAGAAGGATCTTCCTCTAGATGCTTCTTTTCAGTATAAATAGGAGTCAAGGGTATGAGAACCCTAGTTTGGATATTATTGTAATAGAGCTCTGCTCAACTGGAGGTTTACCCCTTGAAGAGGCCTGTGAACATTGCTTTCAGATTCAAAGTGTTATTTCTATTGTTATTCATATATCATTTCAGTGTTATTGTGGTGAATGCTCTGGTTATATTATTGTTATTTTGCCATTGCTAGCATTTTATTTCTGTTTTGCATACATTTTATATCTGTTATATTACAATTTGCGATGAAGGATTTGGGTGCTGCAAAGAAAATCCTTGGTATGAGAATAACAAGAGATGGGAAGAATCACAAATTGACATTGTCTCAGGGTGAGTACATAGAGAAGGTGATGGAGAGGTCTAGAATGAAAAATGAAAAACCAGTTAGTACACATCTGGCCAACCATTTCAAATTAAATAAGGAAATGTGTCCCAAGACACATGAGGAGATAGAATACATGTCCAGGGTCCCTTATTCATCAGCAATTGGCATCTTGATGTATGTGATGGTTTGCACAAGACCAAATATTTCACATGCAGTGGGAGTTGTGAGCAGGTATATGAACACTGCTAGGTAAAGAACATTAGGAGGCAATAAAGTGGATTCTTAGGTATTTGAGAGGAACTACTACTCATGCATTATGTTTTGGAGGTTCAAACATTGTTCTACAGGGATATGTTGATTCAGATATGGCAGGTGATAAAGATAGAAGGAGGAGCACCACTTGGTATGTTTTTACTATAGGTGGAACAAAAGTAAGTTGGATTTCAAAACTGCAAAAGGTTGTTGCACTTTTAACAATGGAAGTAGAGTATGTTGTTGCTACAGAGGCTAGTAAATATATGATTTGGTTACAGAGGTTTATGGAGGAATTGGGAAAGAAGCAGGAGAATAGCAGGTTGTACTGTGAAAGTGAGAGTGCCATTCATATTGCAAAGAAATCAATCTTCCATTATAATACTAAGCATATACATCTCAAGTACCATTTCATATGATCCATCTTGGAAGATGGACATTTGAAGTTGGAAAAGATACATACTAGCTAGAATCCTGTAGACATGTTAACAAAGGGAGTAAGTAGGGAGAAACTGAGTTCCTGCTTAGTTTCAGCTGGCCTTCAAGGATGAAGGTGAAGATGAGAAATTTTCTAGGTCTAAGGTGGAGTATAGTCCAGCAAGTACATCAGCAGTGGATTTGTTGTGATCAGTCTCCAAGCGGGATATTGTTGGTTATTGAGCTTGATTATCTTCCTAATTCAGAGGTTTTTTTCAGCCATGATTGGAATCCATTCCCTAACGGGGGGTGTGGGGGGGATTTTCCCCCCACAACTATCTCTAAGGGGGGGGGGATGACAATTTTTTTATCCCCCCTGGTGGGGGATTTAGGGGCAGTGCCCCCGAAGCGAAATTTCAGCAAAAATTGCCATGTAAAATATTGTAATTTCATAGTAAATCTGGACCGTTCATTATAAGGTCGCAGATCTAATGGTAGAAGTTATTTTAGGGGTTTTTTTCCTATAAGGAAACCCTCTTATGAGGGAATTGTATTGTAGATGTGTATTATCGTGAATATTGTATTCTAAGTAAGGAGATTGAGAGAGAAAGAAGAGGAAGTAGTGTGTTGTAGGTTGTATCCCTTCATTTTGTTGGATAATAAAAAGGAATAACCTAGAAATTTATCTAGTGGACGTATCCCACACTGGGTGAACCATGTATATTTGTGTCTCTATTGTATTGTGTATCTTCTGTATTTTTTTTATTTTCGCATATGTTTTATTTTATTGCTCCGTGATCCTATTTTTATAACAAGTTATGATTATATCTATTAAAATTTCCATGTGGATATCATGTGAATGACTACAAACTCTCAACAGAGAGGGAAGCTCAGTGTTGAGTATCTCTATGAGACTTGTTATAAGAATGGAAACAAGATCCTTGGGAGGAGGATCTGGAAGTATTAGATGTCCATCTGTATGAATGACATGGAAAAGGTGCAAGCAATGAGCTTGCATGATGAATGTTTGGATATGCTTGTGTATGGTTGAGTGCATGGATTTAATGCATTGTGAGGTTTCTTGATATGAAGACTAATATTAAGACCAAATAGATATGAATGAATGATATTAAATGTACAAGTGATGCACATGTATGATGTATGATTATATGTATACTAAAGGCATGATGTGACTTCCTAAATGAGTGAAATGTAAGGCAAGAATTGCACTTGCCAAGATTGAATGAATACTATGGATGCATGGTTGAATATATTCTAAAGAGTCATGGAATTTTTTTGTTGAATGCTATCTTGAGGGGAATGTGTTCCATTCCCTCAAGAAAAACTAGTATAAATAGATGAAAGAGTAAATGAGCAAGGACACTTTGTTGTCATGATAAAAGGTAACATGATTATGCATGCGGTTAAGTGCATCATGGATGTAAGATAACAAAACAAGGAACATATGTGGATAAATAATGTAGATGCATAATAAAGATTCATGTTTATATTCCTTGTGGAATATTTGGTAAACAACTGAAGTTGACTCAAGATTGAGGCCATCACAAATAGTGAGGGATATGCCATAAGGAAGTTCCATGCTAAAGGATTTCCCTGTGGAGGAACTATGTGAAGACTCTGTCAAGAGAACATAGTCATAACCTTAATGACTATTGAAAAGTGAGCAGTGGGATGCAATCATATATATATAAGAATCTTGGATTACATTTTAAAACATCATGCATGAATGAAAGACTAACAAATGAATGTTGACCATTCTGATGACTTGATGGTAATGTGCAGAATGCATAGGTTCATAATTCATTATGAACAAAAAAAAAGTTTTCTATAGGAGCATGTTGTTGTATCCAAAAGGTCAGGGTGAGCCTAACCAAGGCTTCTCAAGGAAAAGAGAAGGAATATCCCAATAGGGAGTTGATTTCATAAGAAAGGAAGGAGAAAAGGATGAATACTTTTCTCACCCTAAAACTCTGAATTGTTTAACATAGTTGTAAGCCTTAGAAGAGCAGTTGTGGAAACAAGTACATCTGGAAAAATGAAAATAAATAAGTAAGTAGGTTTGAATGAATAGGCTTGGTTAAGTCGTGATAAGTAAAGGCATTGAGGCTTTGGAAAATAACTCAGTTGGACTGGAAGTCCAGGGCTTTGTAGAAGGAGTTGGACATGGGAAGGGTTCCTTGACTCCTTCCTTGTTGTTTATTGTATTTCTCTTTTATGAGAGATTGATTTACTATTGCAAGTAAGTGTTTTGGAATAAGTATGCTGATGGTTGTATGATTATAGATACAACTGAAAAGTGGATTGTGATTGGACTAGCTAGTAATGTGGTAGGAGTGCATAGATATATGTTGGGGCATATCTGGAGACGTTTTATTGATTTAAATGTTATGATACATGAATTTTTGTTTTACATGATGACTAATATATTTGTGGTGAATGTCATGTGTAGAAATAAATTGGAGTTGTTTGGAAAGATGGTTACTAGTGATGGACAACCTCAAACAAATGATGAATACAAGAAGGTTGTTGTTGAAATATTGTTGAAGGGACTTTAAAAATTCTCCATAAAGCACCATTGATAAGGAAATGTCAGAGAGGGTTCTAGTAGCCAGAATAAGTATAAAATATCTCATGCTCATATGGCATGGAAATGGAAAGGGATTTGGTAAGAATTCCTTCTGAAAAGATTTTTATTATCTAAATGGTATGAAGATAATTTTGAGTGGTTGTTGTATGCCATTTCTACCCAAGCAGGGTAAGATTCAGGAAAGAATAATCTGAATAATAGAGAGAGGAATTCTATGCCATTCAAGGATGAGTTATACTCCTTGCAAGAAAATGCATGAGTAAGGAGTACTGTGGGTACAATGACCAATAAAGGGAGATTGGGAATAAAGGTGCTCACAGTTAGCACATTGCATGGAATGCATTGAAGAAATGCATGTTTTCATACACTACAACAAAACATGCAATTAGCGCCTAAAATAGCATCATAATTTAGAGTATTTTACTCCATGAATCAGACACCTTTTCTGGTGCAAAACGAGGTGCAATATGGACTTTTTATAATTGCACCAGATTTAGCATCGGAATTAGCACCAAAAAAATAATGCCAAGTTTAATGCCAGGATTAACGATGGGTTTAACGCCAATATTAGCATTTGAAATAGCGCCAGGAATAGCACCAGTTTTAGCGCCAGAATTAACGCCAGGTTTAGTGCCAAGTGTTGCTTCCAGTTTTTCTTCTCATATGCCTTCCAATTTAGCTTCCATTTTTTGCGTCTGTTTTGGTTTCCTTTTTTACGTCCAATTTTTCTTCTAATATGACTTCGAATTTTGCTTCCAATTGGTGCCAGGAATAGTACTAGGTGTTGCTTCCAGTTTGTCTTATGATATTCATTACAATTTTTCTTCCATTTTGGCTTCTAGTTTGGCTTCCAGTTTTGCTTATGATATGACTTCCAATTTTGCTTCCAGTTTGTCTTATGGTTTGGCTTCCAGTTTTACATCTAGTTTTTCTTCTAGTTTTTCTTATTTTTTTTCTTTTGGTTTGGGTTCCAGTTTTTCTTCCAGTTTTTCTTCTAGTGTGGCTTCCAATTTGGCTTCCATTGTTGCTTCATTTCTTGCTTCCAAAAATGCTTCTTGTTTTTCTTACAGTTATTAATTTAATATGTTTTATTTCAATTCAATTAGTTAAATATATCATGTATCTTAAATAACTTATATGATTATACAGTAGGTCATATAAATGCATTTAAAATATTTTATAGGATAACATTTATAAAGAATTTTTTAGGGAAACGTACATCCATACAAATTAACAACATCATTATACTTACTAAATCTCCGTCAAAATATAATCTACAACATCTAGTATATATAAAATAACAAGATAATTATTATAACATGATCATCATCTATAATTAAAACAAGTGAGTCAAATATCTATAATTAAGTGAATTTGAAAACATCCATCATGAGTAGTAATTCAAAACCATCATACGTAATAAATATGCATCCAAAAATCATCAACCACTTTCAATATATAAAAATTGACGAGTCAATATTGATAATATCATCATCATATATAACTAAAACAAGTGAACGCCAAATATATAGGCCAATAGATCAATATCATCTGAAAATGATACATGTCCAACAGTCGACATAAGTCAAAATGATACATCATGTAGAAATGATATTAATAAAAATGATAAATTATGTAACACAAAATGATACAAGTCAATATGATACGTCATGTCCAAATGATATAAGTCAACATGAAACATGTAAAAATGATACAACTCAATAATATGGTACTGGAGGCCGTGAAAATGATGCATATGATAGTAACCATGAAAAGAGGCATTATAAAAATATATCAAAAATTATCCATGATGCAGTCTATATGATCATGAATGTCATTGGTTTCTACCAACAACTGCCTCAACATTATCATCACCATTGTGATCATGAATGTCATCATCGTCATATGCATTGGCAATGGCATCATTTTCATCTATATTTGTGCCATAATGAGCATCATCTGCCATCTTAGCATCGGACCCAACATCATGATCTGGATCTATGTTTTGAGGATGATCCAAATCTTATGGAAGATCCTTGTTCTGCAAAAGCAAACATTTAGAATGAAAAGTTATTATTTATTTCGTGCAATAATTAATTTCTCTGTTATATATCTAATATTACAACATATGAAATGAAACTATAATCATATTACATCATACCAAAGTCCATATACGATAATAAAATATCAAATAAGTTACAGCTAAGATGTCATTCCAATGATGTAAAACATTCAACAATTCTAATAAACATTAGTAAAGATCATAAAAACGTTATATGCCTAGACTTGCCTTGCCTTTCCTTGCCTTGCCTTGACATACCATGCCTTGCCTTTAAATTTCATTCCTTGCCTTGCCTTGACATGACATTCCTTGCCTTGACATGCCATGCCTTGCCTTGCCTTGACATGACATGCCATGCCTAGCCCTGCCATGCCTTGCCTTGACAAGCCATGCCTTTCCTTGACATGTCTTGTCTTTCCTTAACATGCCATGCATTGCCTTCCCTTGGCATGCCTTGACTTGACATGTCATGTCTTGCCTTGACATTCCTTGCCTTGCCATGCCTTTCCTTGAAATTCCTTTCCTTGACAATCCATTCCTTACCTTTCCTTTCCATGCCTTTCATTTCCATGCCTTGCCTTGAAAAGGCATTCCTTTACATGTCTTTCCTTCCATCGACATGCCTTTCCTTGAAAATCCATGCCTTGCCTTGAAAATCCATGCCTTTCCTCGAAATTCCATGCCTTGCCTTGGAAATCCTTGCCTTTATTTGGTATGCCTTGCCTTGACATACCATGCCTTGCCTTGGCATTCCTTTCCTTGCCTTGCCTTTCCTTGAGATGCATTTCCCTGACATGCCTTGCCTTGAATTAATATGCCTTTCCTTGACAGACCTTGCTTTGCATTGACATGCCTTGACTTGAAATTCCATGCCTTTCCTTGACATGACATGCCATGCCTTGAATTGACATGCCTTGCCTTGACATGCTATGCCTTGCCTTTCCTTGACATGCCAAGCCTATCCTGGCCATGCCTTTCCTTGACAAGCCATGCATTTGTTTGACATGTCTTTCATTTCCTTGTCATGCCTTTCCTTGACAATCTATGCCTTGCCTTGACATGTCTTGCCTTACCATGCTATGCTTTGCCATGCATTGTCATGCCTTACCATGATATTCCTTGCAATTCCTTGCCTTTCCATGCATTCCCTTGCCTTGAATTTCCATTCCTTGCATTGACGTGAATTACCTTGACATTCCTTTCCTTGCTTTGCCTTTCCATTCCTTTCCCTGGTATGCTTTGCCTTGCCTTGAAATTCCTTGCCTTGCATTGACATACCTTACCTTGCCTTAGCTTGACATGCCTTGCCTTTCCATGCCTTTCCATGCACTGCCCTGCCATGCCTTGCCTTGACATGTCTTTCCTTTCCTTGACATGTCATTCTATGCCTTCCCTTGACATGCCATGCCTAGCTTGGCCATGCCTTGTCTTGACAAGCCATGCCTTGCCTTGAAATGCCTTACCTTGCTTTGAGAAGCCATGCCTTGCCTTGACAAGACATGCCTTGCCTTGACATGCCATGATCTTCCATGCATTTTCATGCCTTACCATGACTTGCCTTGCAATGCCTTACCTTTCCATGCATTCCCTTGTGTTTCCTTACCATGTCTTTCCTTGACATGCCATGCCTTGCCTTGACATTGCTTGCCTTTCCTTGCCATGTCTTTCCCTGACATGCCTTTCCTTGCCTTGACATTCCTTGCCTTGATATACCTTGCCTTGCATTGACATGCCTTTCCTTGACATGTCATGCCTTGCATTGACATGCCTTGCCTTGGCATGTCATATCTTGCCTTGCCTTGACATGTCATATCTTGCCTTGCATTGAAATGTCTTGCCTTGACATGTCATGCCTTGCCTTGCTTTGACATGCCATGCCTAACCTTTCCATGCCTTGCCTTGAAATTCTATGCCTTTCCTTTCCTTTACTTTAAATGCCATGCCTTGCCTTGACATGCCTTTCCTTTCCTTGACATGTCAAACATGCTCAATTGGAAGTATTGGGTGACATACATTCATCAATTGAGACTTGCACTAGGGCCAAATGCTCCAGTTTGCAATCTAGAAAACTTTATTGTTTAATATGGAAGCATTGAGGTTGTAATAACATACATAAACATTTGTGAAGAACTAGATGTTGATGAACAATGCTTGTATTGTTCCAGAATGGTTGCATGACATCTTCTCGAGATATGGAACCCCAACATTGTACAATGGACCAATGTGCTTGATACTTTGTATGTTGTCAATTCTAGGGACACTTTACTTGATGTTGGTCACTTCATAAAAGTTTGAGAAATAGGAAAGAGGTTAATAAATACCTACACATTGTCCTACAATATAAAACCAAAAGATAAGGCAGAAAATTACCGTGCCCAAAAGAGAAAAGTTGGAAATGCAAATGCAAAACCCAAAAAAAGGACCTAGAAATTATAATAAATTAAATAGAAACCTTAAAACTAAAAAATAGTGTTGCAAATGAAAATTTAATATTCAAAAAGAGGGATGGAATTTGTTCTTTTATGAAAATACATGAGGGTTGAAGATATAAATATTTTTAAGCTTAAAATGAGATGGCAATTTTGGATTTTGTCACGAGGGCTAAAAATACAAGTTTTTAATCTTGACATGCACAATATCCCTATGGCTTATGTGCATGCCAATTTGGCATGCACAACAAACCTGTGGCTTCTGTGCATTCCATGCACAACAACCATCTACTCCTAGACTTGAGAAAAACTCCATAACTCATCCACAATATGATATCTCAATTGTTTTTTTGCATATTATATATCTTATTAGTTGAAATGGAATTTTCATGGTTGTTTGGTTCATTTAAACACTTTTCTAGCTCGTCGACAGGCATGGGGAGAGGTTCAAGCTCTAGTACGTTCATGGCTCTTCACCCTTTTAATTGAGACACAAAACTCAATTGTTCATGCCTCATAACCAAAACTAAGATTCATGAGTGAGATTGAGGTCAAAATTAACATTTCCTTGCCTTGACATGCCTTAATTCCTTCCATTGAAATACCTTTACTTGACATGCCTTTCCTTGAATTGACATGCCATGCCTTTCCTTTCCTTGATATGCCATGCCTTGGCTTGAAATTCCATGCCTTTCCTTGACAAGCCATACCTTTCCTTGAGATGTCTTGCCTTTCTTTGTCATGATTTTCCATGCATTGTCATGACTTACCATGACTTGACTTGCAATTCCTTGACTTGCCATGCATTCCCTCGCCTCTCCTTGTCATGCCTTGCCTTGACATGCCATGAATTTCCTTGATATTCCTTGACATGCCTTGCCTTGCCTTTCCTTTCCTTGACATGCCTTTCCTTTCCTTGACATGCCCTGTCTTGTCTTTCCTTGCCATGCCTTTCCCTAACATGCCTTGCCTTGAATTAACAAGCCTTTCCTTGCATGCCTTTCCTTTCATTGACATGCCTTTCCTTGACATGCCATGCTTTGCCTTGACATGACATGCCTTGCATTGACATTCCTAGTGCCTAAAACTCAATTGGGCATATGGAGTCGTAGGTATTTTAAGTAGGCTGGAAATTGTGGATGATGCAGGGTAAGTTTGTTCTTTACACAGACATAACTTAATAATGAATGAAAAATTGTATGGATGGAAGTTCACAGTTTTGTAGGCCCTCTATAGGTTCTCTACTTATGCACATACTAGAAAAAAGAGAGATATTATATCCCAAGTTCAAAGACACCATGCAACCTTTCAAAGAAATAATATGGTACAATGCTTCAAATCTAGGAACAAAAACAACAAAGAGATGAATTCTTAGCACCTTATTCATTCCCTTTCCTCCATGACATTGCATAACATAAATTTATACGATATATTAGGTTTATTTTTAGGATTTTTGGAGGTGTATAATTAGTTCCTAAAACCCAATTGGGCATATGGATTCATAGGGATTTTAGGCGGACTTGAAATTGTGAATGATGTGGGGTAAGTTTGTTGTTTACACAGGCATAAATTAATAGTTAATGCAGAATTGTATGGCTGGAAATTGATAGTTTTGTAGGCTGTCTATAGGTTCTCTACTTATGCACATACTAGACAACAAAAAGAGATTCTATTGTAAAAATAAGACACCATGAAACCTTTCAAAGAAATAATATCGTACAATGCTTCAAATCTGGAAATAAAAATAGCAAAGAGATGAATTATTAGCACCTTATTCATTCCCTTTCTTCCATGACATTGCAGCCCTAACATGAAGTCCTTGTCACAGGTTTCAGCAAGAAATTCCAGCACATAAATTCACCATCAACCTGAAATATGAAAATCCACACACATTTAGATAACCTTCATTCACATAACCTTCATAAGCAAGATAGGAAAAGGCCAAGCATGAGTTTTTTTTCAATTCTCCATCAACCATTACAAGGTGAGTGAGTCTCTATTATATAGATCTAGGGCTCAATTCCCTCACCAAATAAAAATAATAATATCCAAAGATAGATTCATGATCTCTTCTAGAAGTACATAAACAATAATATCCATTTAACAACCTCCAATACAATTCAACGACCCTAGAGAAAGTAAAGCAATAATATAGATGACCAATAAAGTGGAGATGGCACTTGTCCAAGTCATTTGCATGATGCCTCCATAGTTCAAGCAATTTTGACCAAGTAAATGCTCCTTAAAGTCGCATGTGTGGCATTATCCTAGAGGATGGTCCTCCCTAATACATCAAACCAAGTGCTCGAATACCAAAGTGAGGGAGTAATCCAATACAATAGTGGGTAAATGATCACCCAATAACAACCATATGCTCAAAACAAAAACAAAAAAACTCCAAAGCATAAAATGTACATAAGAGGAAGCACTCAATCAAACCAACAATGAAACATCATGAATAATCCATCAATGAAGTGGAAAGATAGCATCCAAATAAATATCTCCTCAAACAAGCCAAGCATGGCACAAATATCCATGGTAAGGTGCTCTAGGGGCATAACAATACGAATTTTTATTTTTTTCAAATGGATAGCCCTCCTCAAGACACCTCAACACCCACCAAAGTGGTCAACAGATAAATTGTCACAACGGAAGTGTCATGGAGAGTGTCAAAGAGAGTATGCACAAGCAAAATGCTGCTCAGTAATCCATAAATCTCCATCGAATAATCTTTTATATCTCTCTATCATGTATGAATATAAAACCAACAAATGATAATCACTAATATCTATGCACTCAAATGGCATGAGATGGCTTAAAATCATTAAACTCCAATGTGGGTTTCTTGGGAAGGGTCTTCAATCTGGATCAAAATCCTCATGTCACCTTCAAGGAAAGACTTTACTATTTTTTGTAGCCTATATGGAAAATTTGTGTACCTCGGACAAGTAGTTGGTAGATGTATTAGCTCTTTTTGCTTATGCTTGTGGTGGCTACTCTAAGCAGTTGAGATTTTTTTTTTTAATGTTTTGTACATATGATTTATTAATAGACATAACTTTATAAGGAAGCATTTTATTAAAAAACAGTTGCCTTTGTATATTAAATTTCTATCATGATGACAATTTGCAAATAAACCTAGCCAGGAGACTTCTTTCATCTCTAACAATTACATTACATGACTGATTACTAAATCATCTTGTATGCCTATGGCTAGGAAAATATTTATATGTATGTAGAATTTGTATCACTAACATAAATAACTATATGACAAGTTATCGAATATAAAATCATAATCGTTGTTCACAGGTAAGATAAGAATTCTTTTACATATTTACTTTGTAGTAGATTTATGTGTGATCCCAAAAATGAAGTTACCTTCTCACTCTTTTTCAATTGAAAATAATCCAGACCACTCATATTTTCACGGGGAAAACATTGGTGCTCTTGAGCAAAGTTTAAAACTATAGAAGAGGAATATCCCAATAGCTCTGACCAAGAAATACAAAACTAGCATACAATCCTTTGAATAAAGAAATAACCCAAAACATCCAATCAAAGATGAACTATTACATTAAAATAAGAAAAATAAGAGTAACATATAAATTTGAAGACCTCCCTTTAGTCTTTAAGCGGTTTGGTTCAGTTCCCTGTGGGATGCAGCACCAATGATCATTGGATCAATATATTAACTGAAAGGGCCTTGGGGGTGGGTTATATATGCTAGGGTACTTACGTATTCTCCTTCCTTCCATAAAGAGAGAAAAACCAGGCAATAACCTAGCCTGAATTGTAGTCAATATAAGTAATAGGTGGTCATGATCCTCATCACTATGGGTTGGTAATCCTCTTTAGTTGTAGGGATCCCAATCCTAGCATACAAAGCAAGCTCAATGAATGTGATGCCAGATGGTCAATGATTTTCTAATTTCCTTAGCTTGCTTCTGCATCCCTCTTGAATTTATTTGTACTTTTTGAGAGTCTCTAATGTCTCTCCATGAAAATGGGTGATAGTTCAGTTAAGATCATTCATTTTTCCTTGTGGACTAACTCACTTATCAGTTATTTGTACATATTGTCCTCATTCTTTCCATGTAATATTGGCTATGACTATCTACAAGTTTTGAACTACGCTTGTGTGTTGTGCCACTAACATAATCTTGTGAATTTGATTCCTAAGTTGCCACAAGTGAATGTAAGGGATTTTTTTCTAAAAAAGGGCAAGGAGCTTGGCATTATGTTATGTGCAAGGGTTACATTAGCTTTTTAGATATTGAAGGATATATTTTTTTGGTTTAATTCTTGGTAGGAGGGAATTCCTCATTGGCAGGGGAAATTAGAATTACTATTTTTCATTCACTAGTCATGCAATCAGTTCATATGCCAATAGGGCTACTGTGCATGCCAATTTGGCATGCACAATAGCCCTATGGTTGTTGTGCATGCATGTCAAGTCTACACATCATCCCACATTGTCAAGGAATGTCATGTCACATTGGGTAGGGACATATGGTACTTCAAAGCATGTCCAAAAAGGAACACATGGTCATTTGACTTCCCAAACCTAACCTTTCCAAAGCCTCTTCCATCTAACCAATGTCATCTTCTCCTTCTCATGTTTACCAGTCCACATAAAACTTCAAATCTTCCTTCTCATTTTTGGTATTTTGTATTGACTTATGAAGCACAAAAAGATACCCTTAGGAACTATAAATTCTTTACTCTTTAGATCAAGATAGAGGAGAGAACCAGAGAGAGGATCCACACTCAACCAACTTTATCCTTACTTTGATTTGACTACATAACTCCTAACTAGTACTTTTATTTGACTACACAACTCCTAACTAGATTATCACTTTACCTCTTTATGAAGAAGGCAGGGTACCTTTAACTATATACTTACGAAGAGAGAACTCACCCCTTACATTACCATGACTCAAGACTCACCACAATGTTAGCAATGGAAAGGGTACTCCTTTATAAATATAAGGAAGATAAAAATATGTATGTTTTTTTACTTTAATTCTAGGAACTAGAAGAGATAAAGAGGATTTAAGATTAGATTATATAGCTTTTAGTAGATAGTAATTTAGAGATAATATAATGTAGAGATCCTAATCTAGATAAACTTGGAACATGTAACAAGCTTCTTCAAACTCCTAGAGAATAATCTCAATTGGTATTGGCTGAGAATCATCATGGGATTCTTTCTTTATTGTAGGAATCCTTTGGGATATCATAAGACACGAGCTTTTATAACAAGGAAATATCGTGACTCAACCCCTCCTTCAGAGCCTTTCTCTTTTCTTTCTCCTTTTAGTTACAAAGAAAAAGGGATCAAAAGTTGGAAGGATATCTTTTAACCTCTTTAGGTATATCATTTTCAAGTACAAAGAGGAATAAGAAGAATAAGAAGTTGGTGGAAGTATGAATATTAAGTATTAAGAGTTGGTTTTCTATTTTATTTGTATTAAGATAAGAAGAGGGGTTTAGGTTGTTGTTTATAGCCCTTGAGGATCAAGAACAAGTCTTTAGTATTTAGGTAGTATTATTTGGATCTCTTAAGAGGAAGTCATTGTTTATATAGTTTTAGTTTTTAGATAACATAAGATATAGAGTTGTATCTTTAGTATATAGATATTAGACTCCATGAATAGTTATCAATTTTGAGATAAATAATCCTTAGAAATGAGCATCCTTGCTATCCTTACGCAACACACCAATTCCACTGGCCTTCTTTAATCTTTTATATATTGAAACACCCTAGCTCCCTCAAGACCCAAAAACACACAACAAGCAAGGTTTCTTTAGGGTTGTTGTGCATGCATGTCAAGTCTACACATCATCACACATTGTCAAGGAATGTCATGTCACATTGGGTAGAGACATATGATACTTCATCCCACAACCTCAAGGGACATAACAAACTCAAGTGTATAAAATAAAATAATATATCATGTCATAACCAACTCCAACTAACTCAACATGTAGGTGAATGAGTCAAGGAAAGAGAGAGCACTCCCATAAATGTTGCAACTAATTAGCATGTGTGGCTCCAAAAAACTAGTAACCACCTCAACAAACTCAAGAAATGGTTAATGCAAGTGTAACAAAGTCCAAATACCTCAGTGAGGCACAATGCAAATCCGACACAGTGGGTCAAATTTCATAACCCTTGTTTCGGGCGATTGTGGGCATCGTGGTCACATGGGCATTGGCCATATGGACCTTCCAGAGCTTACAAAAATCAGTTACATCACTTGGTTGTCATTTTGTGCCCCCAGACCAAATTGTCATTGTCTCCCTGAGTGGCTTCAGGAGGCAAGTTGAAACTCGACATAACATGCAAATCATGCCTCAGATAGACGAACCGTTAGTTCCATTGGACTCCTGGCATTGACTTCTAGCTAGGGGGATCCCTCTCATGTGATTCTATCACTGGGAAAAGTGTTTCTTAGAGGATCTTCGAAACTAGAGATTTTCTCAGTGAGGCACAATGCAAATCCGACACAGGGGATCAACTTTCAAAATCCATGTGTCGGGCAATTGTGGGAATCATGGTCCCATGGGTGATGGCCATACAGACCTTCCAGAGCTTACATAACTCAGTTACATCACCTAATTGTGATTTTTTACCCCCAGATCAAATTGTCGTTGTGTCCTAGAATGGCTTCAGGAGGCGAATTGCAACACGCCATAACACACAAACCATGCCTCAGACCGACGAATCGTCAGTTCCGTTGGAATCCTGGCACTGGATTTCAACTAGGGAGACCCCTCTCCTGTGATTCCGTTGCCTATAAAAGTGTTTTTTAGAGGATCTATAGAAATAGGTTTTTTCTCAGTGAGGCACAATGCAAATCCGACACAAGGGGTTGATTTTCACAACCCCTGTGTCAGGAGATAGTGGGTTTTTTCCATACAGAGCTTACAGAACTCAGTTACGTCACCCGGTTATGATTTTGTGCCCCCAGAACAAATTGTCATTGTCTCCTTGAATGGATTCTAGAAGTGAGTTGCAACTCAACAAAAATACAAACTATGCCTTAGATTGATAAGTTGTTAGTTATTTTGGACTCGTGGAACCAAATTCCAGCTAGGGAGAGCCCTCTCCTATGATTCTGTCACCCAAAAAAGTGTTTCTTAGAGGATATCCGGAACTAGAGTTTTCCCTAGTGAGGCACAATGCAAATCTGACACAGGGGGTCAACTTTCAAGACCCTTGTGTCGGGTGATTGCAGGCATCATGGTCCCATGGGTTTTGGCCATACAGACCTTTCAGAGCTTACAGAACTCGGTTATGTCGCTCAATTGTGATTTTGTACCCCCATACCAAGTTGTCGCCTTTAATGGCTTCAGGAGGCGAATTGAAACACACCATAACACGCAAACCATGCCTCAGATCAACTAAACGTCCATTACGTTGGACTCTTGTCATTGGATTCCAGCTAGGGGGACCCCTCTCCTATGATTTCTTCACCCGTAAAAGTGTTTGATAGAGGATCTCCAGAACTAGGGTTTTTCTCAGTGAGGCACAATGCAAGTCCGACATAAGGGGTCGACTTTCACAACCCATGTGTTGAGTGATTATGGGCACCATGGTCATGTGGTAATTGGCCATACAAACCTTTTGAAGCTTATGAAACTCATTTACATCACTCGGTTGTGATTTTGTGTCGTTGGACCAAATTATCATTGTCTCCATGAATGGATTCAGGAGGTGAGTTGCAACTCAGCATAACACGCAAACCGTGCCTCAGATCGACAAACCATCAGTTTCATTGGACTCCTGGCACTTGATTCCAACTTGGGGGACCCCACTCCTATGATTCCATTTCCCGAAATGTTTTTTCTTAGAAGATATTCGAAACTAAAGTTTTTCTCAGTGAGGCACAATGCAAATCTGACATAGGGGGTCAACTTTCAAGGCCCCTGTGTCAGGCGATTGTGGGCATCGTTTTCCCATGGGATTTGGCCATATGGACCTTCTAGAGCTTATGAAACTTAGTTACGTCACCCGATTGTGATTTTGTACCCCCAGAGAAAATTTTCATTGTATCCATAAATGGCTTCAGGAGGAAAATTTCAACATGCCATAGCACGCAAACCATGCCTCGGATCGACAAATCGTTAGTTCCATTGGACTCCTGGCATGAGATTCCCACAAGGGGGACCCCTATCCTCTGATTTTGTTGCCCGTAAAAGTGTTTTTTAGAGGATCTCCTGAACTAGGGTTTTGCTCAGTGACGCACAATGCAAATCTGGCACAGGGGGTCGACTTTCACAAACACTGTGTTGGGCGATTATGGGAACCATGGTCACATGGGTGTTGACCATAGGGACCTTTCAGAGCTTACAAAACTCAGTTACGTTTCTCTCTTTTGATTTTGTGCCACCAGACCAAATTGTCATTGTCTCCCTGAATGGCTTCAGGAGGCGAGTTGCAACTCGACATAAAACACAAACTGCGCCTCAAATCGGTGAACCGTCAGTTCCATTGGACTCTTGGCACCAAATTACAGCTAGGGGGGCCCTCTCCTATGATTCCATTGACCATAAAAGTGCTTCTTAGAGGATATTTGGAACTAGAGTTTTGCTCAATGAGGCACAATGCAAATCTGACACAGGGAGTGAACTTTCAAGACCACTGTGTCGAGGGATTGTGGGCATACTGGTCCCATGGGATTTGGGAATACAGACCTTATGGAGCTTGTGAAACTTAGTTATGTCGCTCGATTGTGATTATGTACCCCTATACCAAATTGTCACTCTTTCCTTAATGGCTTCAAAAGGTGAATTGCAACACACCATAACACACAAACCACGCCTTGGATCGAAGAACCGTTAGTTCCTTTGGACTCCTGGCATGAGATTCCAGCAAGGGGGACCCCTCTTCTGTGATTTAGTCACTCGTAAAAGTGTTTGTTAGAGGATATTTGGAACTAGGTTTTTTCTTAGTGACGCATAATGCAAATCCGACACAGGGGGTCAATTTTCACAACCCACATGTTGGGTGATTATGGGCACCGTGGTTGCATGGGTGTTGGCCATACGAACCTTCTAGAGCTTACGAAACTCAGTTATGTCGCTCGGTTTTGATTTTGTGCCACCAGACCAAATTGTCATTGTCTCCCTGAATGGATTCAAGAGGCAAGTTGCAACTTGGCATAACACGAAAATTGAGACTCAAATCAGTGAACTGTAAGTTCCGTTGGATTTATGGAACTAGATTATTTTTACGGGGACCCCTCTCCTATGATTTTTTCGCCCATAAAAGTGTTTATTATAGGATCTTTGGAAATATATTTTTTCTTACTGAGGCACAATGCAAATCCAACACAGGGGGTCAACTTTCAAGACCCCTGTATCAGGAGATTATGGGCATCGTGGTCCCATGGGAATTGGCCATATGGAATTTATGGAGCTTACACAACTCAGTTATGTCACCCGATTGTGATTTTGTACCCCTATACCAACTTGTCATTATGTCCCTGAATGGCTTCAGGAGGCGAATTGCAACACGCCATAACACACAAACCATGCCTCAGATTGACGAACCATCAGTTTTGTTGGAATCCTAGCATGATATTCCATATAGGGGGACCTGTCTCCTATGATTATGTCACTCGTAAAAGTGTTTTTAGAGGATCTTCGGAACTAGGGTTTTTCTTAGTGAGGCACAATACAAATCCGACACAGAGGGTCGACTTTCACAACTCCCGTGTCGGGCGATTGTGGGCACTGTGGTCATAAGGAAAAAAATATCAAAGTAAGGATGGCATGTCAAGGAAAGGAAATGGCATGTCAATTCAAGGCAAGACATGTCAAGGAAAGACATGGATGAAGTTGTTTCATCAATTTCTTACCTGAACCATTGAATAATGGTTGTTTATTATCCTGTTTTCTTGCAACTGAAGTTTTGAAAGGGTATGTCTCCTTGAAAGCTAAGTGCAAAATTATTTTCTCACCTATTTCAATATCTCTTGCATTGGTAATATGAGTTAAAATGTTATTTAGATTCACCTCGTTCTTCATATCAACTGAAGGCAAATGCAAGGGTTGGGTTTGAGTAGACAAGCTATTGTTATTTTCCAGAAGATCTACAGGACTTACAAATTAGTCTAGAACACCCAAGCTTGGGAATTTTGTTGTGACCTTATTAGATTGTTTTTGAAAGGAAGTTTCCTTTATTACACCTGATAAAGATATATTTCCATGTGAAGTTAGTGATATAGGAATCATTGGAAAAATGGGCGCTTGAATCTTCCCACTAACAACATCTTGGATACCATTAGGGAGAAATGCTCCTAGAAAATTATGAAGTGTACTAAATGATTTTTTTTACATGGTGTACAAACTACAAATTCTCCATGATATTTTGTTAATTTATTGATGATACTTAGAAGTTTTGAGAAGCTTTCTAAATTGGTTATTGAAGAATCTCCAAAATGGGAAGACATGGAGCTTGCTTGAGACTGTTGCAAACATTGGTACCCATTCATTTCATTGGTTAAGTGGTGGATTCCAAGGCTAAATTAGCAATACATACTTGGCCCATTTTATTTAAGGTCGTTCATTGTAGAAATAATTTGACATGACGATCTAAAGGATGAAGAATGGATACTCTATATCCCTAGATTTTTTTTTTCTGAATTAACCACCTCAGATACTAATGATACATTTGCCACATCTCCTTCCTTATTAGAAAAGGAGATATGCATCTCCACAATACGAGGTAGTGATGTTTACTGATGCCTGGTACTTATGTCATTCAACTCACAAAATTGATATTCTAACTTATGCATATCATAGGCTATGGTATGGGTAACACCCTGTCTGACACCCATAACATTCTCTTGAGGATATGTAGATGAAACTTATTGCAGGAGCATCACCTTCAAAGTCAACAGCACACACATGGAGGCAAACGAATGACATCTCAACAATAACAGAGTTTCAAATCAAGCAATTAACTCATAATTTAATGGGTTGTTGAGATATTTTTGTAACAAAATTTTAAAATGTAACTTGTTTTTAAAGTCTTGAAGGACTGTAAGAAATTGCAGATATGGAGTGTCGACTCTATGTGGTAATAACTAATAGTTATTGTAATAGGACAAAGTAGGTGATAACTTTGAATTCGGAAATGATAGATTTCAGAACAGGACGAGAAAGATCGTGGATCAGTCCTTAGATAGTTATTCATATTACATTGTAACAGAGAGGGAGAATAGAGAATGTAAGAGACAAAATAGTGAGATGAGTAGAGCAAAGTAGAATAGCAGAAACACTATGTATTTTGTTTTTCATGAATGGGTAGAGCAGACAGAAATTGTCCCAAATCCTTGGATTGTGTTCATCTCATGTATGATTGAATGAATGTTATTTTGTGTGTATGATTTGTTATAGTTCATTTCATGTATGATTGGTTGAGAAATTAACTGTATGAGTTTGTGACGAAGTTGGTTGAGTTTCAATTGTTTCTCCTCTGATACTTGTATGCAAGGTGTGCATCTTGAACGAAAGGAGTGCGTCGATTGAGTCTAGGATTGATTCAAAGAGGTTCAGACAAAGAGTTAGAGATACTCAAACCAGGTGAAAGGTGTGCACAATGTTAAGAAGCCAACAAGATTCGAAGAACCAGTGCAAAGGAACGCCAAGTGGGCGAGAAGCATTTTATTTCCAAGAAAATTCTTCGAACTGAGTTATTTGAAATCCCAAGAACGCAAGGTGTGTGAGGGAGATTGAAATAATGTTAAGGATAGAATCTCAGAAGAGATACAACTTTCCACAAGTGTTGACAAAATCCCAAAGATAGATTCGTCAGGAGAACAAAGGGTTGAAACCTTTGAAAGCAGATAAATCTTCCAAGTCTAGGAAGAAAGGTGAAAAGGCTCAAGAGGAAGAGTATAGCTATCGTTGGATCGAGCAGAGAGAAATATGGACAGTTGAACCTTACATCCAGACAACGAAGAACGTGCAAGGGAAGAGATCATATATTAACCATCAAATTTGAGTGTAGACGATCAAATGCGAATGGATCCAGAGGAAAACGTGCAAGATTTAATCCTTGTGTATGCAGGAGAGTGGACTCGACAAAGTCCCAAAGTTATGAAATGATTGGAACCATCCATCGTCAGAGGAAAGGTGGAAGTAGATATGGGTGTCCGCAGAATCGGATACCGATAGATCAGAAGGGAGCAGAGGAGAAAACTCGCGAAAGGGAATTTCGCGAAATCATCTGGACCATCCATCAGAAAGGACGGATGGCGATAAGGAAACATTTCACTGACTCGCTGTGGAATGAAGTCAAAGGGTAGAGTTTGTGAAACTTGTGAAACGTGAAATCATGAAAAGACTCTGAGCCATTGGATTGAGTCAGGGTGTGGGCCATTGATCTGAAGCATCGACATTTAGATATTTCAGGTACCAGGGGTTTGAAGCAGAGAACCATGCCAAAATATTGAGTCGTGAAGTCTCGACTTGGCAAAGGAGGAATGTGCACCATTGGATCGTGGGACGGTGAGGACCGTTGATTTGACGCGGGAGGATTTCGGAATATCGGGGATTGGGAGAAAGAAGGTGAGTGATCCTATGATTTCACGAAACGTGAAATCCAAATACGAGAAGTGATAGATATGAGTCATTTATTGAGGAATGATCTAGACCATCGATTGTCCAGGAGATATTTTGGCATTTTGGGTGTCGATTAAAGGGAGACGAGTCACTCGTAGAATCCTGAAACATGAAATCCTGACACATTTGAGAGTTGAGCCCTGGGTCATGGTGAATGGTCACATGGACAGAGGCCAAGGGAGGAGCTAGCAGTCGTTAATCTCTTTTCGGCATTCGAGAGTTGGAGATTCAAAGTTGGCTCACTTGCAAAGTCTCGACACCTGAAATTGCGATGCACCTTTGTGAATATGTGTGCGGTTACGGTCATGGTCATGTGGAGTTGAAGCTCATGTCTGATACTTGTACGTGAAGGACTAGTTTCAAATTAGGATCTATGGATCTGATCAATAGAGGTTCCAGCAGGGACCCGAAAGAGCTATTTCAGCTCAGATATTGAGGACGATCTAGAGACTGGGAGGTCAGCGGACCCTTCCTAGGTAGGGGTTCTGCATTAGGTGGTATCATAGAGAATTTTTTATTTTTTTGCAGACAACAGGAAAAAGGATAAAGGAGGAAAGTTGGTATCATTTTTGGTACCAAGAAAGTTAATTTTTGTTTGTAGGTGACACAGTAAAATCATGCCACCCAGAAGGCTTAGAGAGAATGCAGAAATGGAAGAAGAAATGAGGCGACTTCGTATGAGACTGGATGCCATGGAGACATCACAGAGAAGATCACCAGATGCTAGTGATGTTAGTGAAGCTAAGGGCGAAGAAGAAGCAAAGGTCGAAGAAAATGTAGCAGAGGATGTTGCACAGGATCGCTTGATAAAAGTTGTTTCGAAGATAGGAGCCAGAGAAAGAATAGAGATACCTATGTATGAAGGAAATTTGGAAGTTGAAGAATTGTTAGATTGGGTATGTGCTATGGAAAAATACTTCGATTACGAAGATATTGAAGAAGACAATATGGTGAACCATGCAGTGATAAGAGTGAAGGGTCATGCAGTGTTATGGTGGGATGAACTGCAAGCCGAACGTAGGAGAAATGGTAAACAAAAAATTAAAAATTGGGATAGGATGGTAGCCAAGATGAAAGCCAAGTTTATCCTGAAGGATTACCAGATAAATCTTTACAGAAGATTACAGAACCTGAAACAGAGGGGTTTATTAGTGAAGGAGTACATAGAAGAATTTTACCGACTGAACATTAGGGCTAGACAGAAAGAGAATGAAGATGAGAAGACAGCCAGATATATCAATGGACTAAGATATGAAATTCAAGAGTAGATCAGCATGATGTCTGTTAGTAAAGTCGAGGATGCTTATCAATCAGCCTTGAAAGCTGAAGAAAAAATGGCCAGGAAGCAAATCCAAGGAAGCAGAGGTGGAAATTCAAGCAGAGGCAAGGGAACCAGTAGAGAAAAGTTCCAGAAGTCAAAGACTGAATATAACAAATGACATAGTCACCATGAGAAGGGTGGAAGTTCTAAAGAAGGACAACATGGAGAAAGAGGTTCTTTTTCCAGAGGTAGAGGAAGAGGAAGAGCCAGAGGAGGCATAGTTAAATTTTATACTTGTGTAAAAGAAGGGAACAAATCTTGGGAATGTCCTAACAGAAAAAGAGAAGGCAAAGAAGCACACATTGCTGAAACACATAAGCATGTGGAAGCAAAAGCAGTAGAAGGAGGGAGAAACCTCATGATGAGGAAAGTTCTTCTTAAACTAGAGAAGGAACCAGAGGAACCAATTTAGCGAACAAGCTTGTTCTGAATTTCTTGCAAGTCGAAAGACAAAGTTTGCAAGGTGATCATAGATAGTGGAAGCACCAAAAATCTAGTATCCATAGAGATGGTGGAAGAGTTGGAATTCAAGACAAATGCACATACAAAGACATACAAGGTATCGTGGTTGCAGAAAGGACATCAAGTCATGGTAAGTCAACAATGCCAAGTTGAATTTAAAATAGTAGGTTACAAAGAAGAAATACTGTGCGATGTAATTCCTATGGATGTATGTCATATTTTATTAGGGAGGCCATAGAAGTTTGACATAAAAGTTATTCATGATGGGAGAAAGAATACCTATACCCTAGAAAATAATGATAGAACACATATGTTGCTACCCATAGAAGACAAAGAGCAAAAGAAAGAATTCAGTTCAAGCATACTTCTCATGAGTGGGAAGGAGATCCTAAAGAAAGTCAGGAAGGAGAAAGATATGCAGTTTGTTGTAGTGAGGAATCCTAGAGTTATCCTTACAAATACTTCTGTAGAAGATTTGAGTATAGAAATACAAGAATTGTTAGAAAACTTTGTTGATATAGTCGTGGATGATTTACCACACTCATTGCCACCCATTAGGAGCATAAGCCATCACATTGACCATATTCCAGGAACTAGTTTACCAAACAAAGCAGCTTATAGGTTGACACCTAGAGAGAATGAGGAGGTCAAGAATCAATTCCAAGAGTTGTTGGATAAATGGTTATTCAGGGAAAGCCAAAGCCCATGTGCAGTATTGATTGTATTAAGTCCAAATAAGGATGGAGGATGGAGAATGTGTACAGATTCCAGAGCCATCAACAAGATAACCATTAGATACATATTTCCTTTACCAAGGATGGATGATTTGATGGACTTCCTGAGCGGTGCAATCTATTTTTCCAAGATATACTTGAAGAGTGGATATCATCAAATACGAATGAGAGAGGGAGATGAATGGAAAACAATATTCAAGACAAATGAAGGATTGTTTGAATGGTTGGTCATGCCATTTGGGCTGATAAATGCATCGAGCACATTTATGAGACTGATGAATGAAGTGTTGAAAGACTTCATAGGAAAATTTGTCATAGAATATCTGGATGACATACTAATCTTTAGCAAGACAAAGGAAGAACACTTAATACATTTGACATTAGTGATGGAAAGCTTGCAACAAGAGAAGTTGTTGATAAATCTGAAGAAGAGTTCTTTAATGAAGAAGGAGCTCATATATTTGGGTTTCGTAATCTCTTTAAATGAATTGAAGATGGACCCAGAAAAAGTGAGAGCAATCAGAGAATGGACGTCACCAAGCAACATATTTGAGGTAAGAAGTTTTCATGGGTTAGCAAGATTTTATAGGAAATTTATCAGAAATTTCAGTGGAATATGTGCACCCATGTTGGACATTGTGAAGAAGAAACACAAGTCATTCAGTTGGACAGAGGAAGCTGAAAAATGTTTAAGAGTGTTGAAGGAGAAAATAACAGAGCAGCCAATTCTAGTCTTACTAGATTTTGAAAAAACATTTCAGGTGAGATGCGACGCAAGTGGATTAGCTATTGGAGAAGTCTTGAGTCACGATAATAGGACCATTTCTTATTTCAGTGAGAAACTAAATGATACCAAGCAAAACTATTCCACGTATGACAAGGAATTTTATGTGGTGATTCAAGATTTGAAAAAATGGAGGCATTATCTAATTCCTAAAGAATTTGTCTTGTACAGTGATAATCATGCTTTGCAATTTATTACTAGGCAAGAAAAGTTGAATCAGAAACATGCCAAATGGGTAGAATTTATGCAAAATTTTATTTTTTTTACTAAGCACATTGTTGGAACTGCTAACAAAGTCACAGATACTTTGAGCAGGAGGAATATGATTGTACAAGAATTCCAGGTGGAGACATTGGGGTTCGAACACCTCAAGGAGATGTATAAAGAAGATGCAAATTTCAAAGAAGCTTATGAGGCATGAAAGAATCCTTTATTGGGAGACAGAATCCCATGGACTGAATATTTGATTAAGGATGGATTAATTTTCAAAGGAAGTCGATTATGCATTTTGAAGTGCTCAATGAGAGACAACCTGCTGAAAGAGAAACACAGTGGAGGTTTAGTTGGACACTTTGGTCACGATAAGACATTTGCACAGCTGAATAATTCGTATTATTGGCTGAGCATGAGAGAATAAGTGAAGAAGTTCGTGAAAAAATGCATAATTTTTCATTATGCAAAAGGAAGACAACAGAACACTGGTTTGTATCAACCATTACCAATTCCACAGAGGTTGTGGGATGCAATCAGTATGGATTTTGTTTTGGGATTGCCTTGAACTCAAAAAGGGAGCGATTTCATATTTTTTATGGTGGAAAGATTCTAAAAAATGGAACATTTCATACCATGTCAGAAGACAAGCGACGCCACACACATCGCCAACTTATTTTTCAGAGAAGTAGTAAGACTACATAGATTGCTGAGGAGCATAGTTTCAGACAAAGACACCAAATTTGTAGGACACTTTTGGAGGACTCTATGGAAGAGGTTGGGGAATAAATTGTCCTTTATTTAATCATATCATGATCCAAGTGGATATCGGTGGCCACTCACCTTTTCCAACTGGCTCAAAACAGTTTTCTAACAATTTTGGCAATTTACTATTTTTAGCAGTTTTAACTTCTGGGGCCATTTTGAGGGCCTAGATGAAGGTTTTTCGGGATAGAGATTCTCAATGATTTCTGGATTCATAATTGATATCCCAAAATGAATCTCCTCAACGATACCTTTCTATCGATCTATCATACGCCTAAAACATATATCGTATGAAAAAGTTACGACCCCGGGAAGTTGATGTACTAACTTACCCAAACGAGGCCCACATGAATTTTGGCACTTCATCTCCTAGGGTTAGGTTTTTGGATGTCTATGGTTTTGGGAATTCCTTTTTATTGTAAAAATTCCTTCAAAGCCTCATTTTAATCTTATTCTTGTGAATGAGCGTAGTCGTCACATCTCTTCTCAGAGATAAGCCGCCACCATTCTAGCAAGCTTGTTTCTGCTGCATTTTACAGTTTCAACTTATTTCCTTATTGAATAGAAAACCAATTTTACTGTATCTCTGTTATTTTGTGTTAAGAACCTGTTAATAATATGGATTCATTTCATTCTTCTCATAAAATCTAGATCAGTCGTATTAGAGTGGTCTTGTCCTTGTCATCTTAATGCATGTCCCCAACGAGGTCAGAGTACAAAGAGTTGGGTCTCGAGCTTGTTTCTCTTGAGGACAAAATCTCTTACACACCCAAGTGACCTCTCATGGTAGGATAAAATAAAGATGACAGGGCATGAGATCCTTTCAAACTTTTGATTGAGGAAGCCCTCACGCAACAAAGGAATGAGATGATGGATAGTTTCGCGCAAATACTTCGACGACTACCAACATACGACCCATCTTCTTCGAGTGGAGGTGCCACCCTCTTCAAGGTACAAATAAACTTTGATATTCCTATATTTGAAGGTTAGATAGACAAAGATTTTGTATACAAGTGTTTGAATCTACTAGAAGGGTACTTTTCTGTCCATAACTTTTCGAATAGAGAAAATATTACTTATGTGCTCCTCAAAGCCATTCCCCATGTCAAAAATTGGGGGGAAACTTTCTGAGAGAAAAAGGAAACAAAGGAACCCTCATTATTTACAGTCATGACCACCTGGGTTTCCTTCAGGGATTCTATTAAGGAACAATACTACCTTGTCGGATGTTATGATGACTTGTATACCAAATGGACCACATTGCGGCAAGAAAGAGACCAAGCAGTGCTAGATTTCACGAATATCTTTCATACCTTGCGCACCAAGATGGGTATCAAATATTTAGAGCAACATCTGGTGATCAAGTATCACGGTGCTCTTCATAGATACATCCATACTGAAATGGAATTTTCAAACATCTCATCCTTGGGCGCGGCCTATCGATATGCTGTCAAAATCAAGTAGAAGCTCAAACAAAAGACACGAAAATTTGGGCCTGGGAACTCCTCACAAAGAAAAGCCAGGAAAGGGTAGCCCCAACCCATAGAAAAAAGGACAGAGAAAATATGGATAGTATCAGGACAACCATTCCAAGCCGCAAGCAAAGAAGTACACCGAAAAGACAAAGAAAGATACCGGGAAGTGGTGCGACTTCCATAAGAGCCCTTGGCATAACACTGATGATTGTCTCTCAAAGCACTCCTTGGTTGATGAAGTGAAAGCCTCTGAATCAAGTGTGGGTTTAGACTCTGAGCCAAAACTAGAAAGGGGAAGATGGATCATTGACGCGGAACCCAGTGCCACCGTTGCTACCACTAAGCTCCAGCCTGGTGAACCAGACGAGCCAGAAGAAGGAGAACACCTCTTCCATTCATAGATGTGGGTAAAAGGCACCCCACTACACTTCATCGTGGATAGCGATAGCTAGAAGAACTTCATATCAACAGAGGTCTTCAAGCGGTTGGCCTTGCCGACAACACTGCACCCACAACCCTACACCATTGGATGGCTCCACCAAGGAAGCAATCTCCGCATCAGCCAACAATGTCGATTGTCATACGACATCAAGCCCTTCAAAGGCAAGGTATTGTGTGATGTTTCTCCTCTCAAAGTTTGTGATGTTCTTTTGGGCCAACCTTCTTTATGGAAACGTCATGTTGTATATGAGTCTAGGCCTCGTAGTGTTATTATTAATTTGAACAGGAAATTGTACAGGATACCCAAGGCAGTCCCACCTAGTGTTATTTCCATGATCTCTGCTAAGCAATGTAGGAAGGTCATCTCTCACATGGGGAAGTTTGTCTTCTTCGTGATTCACTCTCAGAAAAAGAGAAAGATCATAGCCACATCCAGGGTCTCTGTGGCCGACCTCTCCACACAGTAGATGCAAGTAGACAAGGTTGTGTAAGAATACTCATATATCTTCTCCTCACCTACTGGGGTACCTCTACACTTCCAGGTCACGCACCCCATCGATCTGACCCCTTATGAACCACTTCCCAATGGGCCAGTCTATCGCTGCTCTCTATTAGAGAATGAGTAGATCAAGCGGCAGATCCAAGAACTACTCCATAAGGGGCACATTCATCCCAGCTCATCACCTTGTGGGAGACCAATCGTGCTGGTATAGAAGAAAGATGGAACCTGAAGACTCTATATTGATTACCGGGATTTGAATAAAATCACAGTCAGAAACCGGTACCCAATTCCCCGAATCGACAAACTCCTTAATCAACTCACGGGGGCCAAATACTTCAGTAATATTGATCTAAATTATGGCTACCACCAAGTCCCGATAGAACATACAAATTTATGGAAAACCACCTTCAAGTCAAAGGAAGGCCTTTTTGAATGGTTGGTCATGCCCTTTGGTTTGAAAAATGCTCTAGCCACTTTCATGAGGATGATGGACGATATCCTACGACCATTCACCAATACTTTTGTAGAGGTTTATCTTGATGACATTCTCATTTACAGCAAGACTTGGGTCAAACACTTGCAGCATATTCAACAGGTTCTGCACACCCTGTGACAACACAAGCTATATGCCAACTTGGAAAAATGCTCCTTCAGCATGGACAGGGTCCATTACTTGGGCTACATAATTTATCAACATGGCGTACATGTGGATCCAGCCAAGATCCAAGTCATTTATGACTGGCCAGCCCCAACCACACTCACTAAGCTTCAGAGCTTCTTGGGCCTTGCCAATTTCTACCGCAGGGTCATGTTGGGATTCTCCCATATTGCATGGGCCCTTAGCCAAATAACCAGGGGTGGTAATAAGGAGAAATTTGTGTGGGGTCGGTCCCAACAACAAGCGTTCGACAATTTGAAGCAGCACTTGTGCTCAACCCTAGTACTTTGACTACCAGATCTGTAGCAACCGTTTGAGATCGAGACACTCACCGTGGGTGCCATTCTCACTCAGCATGACCACCCCATGGCCTATCATAGTGAGACACTATCATATGTTGTTCATAAGTACCCTACTTACGAAAACGAAATGTACTCCATTGTGCAAGCCTGTCGCCAGTGGAGACATTACATTATTGGGAAGGAGACAGTCATCCACACTGATCATAAGACACTGCAGTTCATGCAGACACAAGCACAATTTCATAATGATCACCATCAAAAGTGGTCCACAAACTTGCATCAATTCCACCTCAACATCAAGTATAAAATAGGAAGCACCAATCGCGTCGTTGATTGCCTCAGCAGACCGCTAGTTGCGACACTCACCACAGTTCTAGAATCCTATGGCCATGAGACCTATGGATGGCCCCAACTCTATGAGACAGACCCAGACTTCTCCACCACCTACCAAATGTTGGGTGCAAACACATTTTTCGATAATTTCCATCATTAGGATGGGTTGTTGTGTCATCTGGGCCATATCTATGTTCCATCAAGTGAGCGAGAGAAGATGATATGGGAATCCCACTATAGTCCATGGGAATCCATCTCAATGGACTACATGTCGGGCCTCCCATCCACCAAGTGGGGAAATTACTGTGTTTTTTTTGTTTTTGATCACTTTTCTAAGATGGCGATTCTTGTTGCCTGCAAGAAGAACATCACAGCAGAGGCCACTGCCAAGCTCTTCTTTGAACGAGTCTGGGTACATTTTGGAATCCCACAAACCATTGTCTTAAATTAGGACATTTGATTTCTCAGCACACTCTGATCGAGCCTCTGGTCACTGCTGGACACCAAGCTCACCAAATCCATGGCCTTCCACCCCCAGATAGATGGCCAAACTGAGGTTGTCAATCGAATGATTGTGCATATCCTTCGCATGTATAATTCAAAGCACCCTCGCACATGGGATGAGAGCCTTTTCTATGTCCAACATAGCTACAACCGAGCCCTGCATAGATTAACCGGCCACATCCCCTTTCAGGTGGGGTTGGGACTCCAACCATTGGGTCCGATAGATGTTGCCCTTTCCCTTGAAGTCACCTCGACCGACTCATCTCCTGCTCCAAATGAAGCTAAAAAAGACACCTGATTCATTGAGAAGATCCACTACATCCACCAATAGGTTCAAGATATCCTACATAATTCCAATGACAAGTACAAGCAGTTCCATGATCAACATTGGGTGCCACATAAGTTTTAGGTGGGCGACAAAGTTTGGTTTCACTTGCAGAAAGAACACCTTACAGGACCCCATCGGAAGTGTTAAGCCCTAATATTGGCTCATTACCCCTTAATTGGGGCATATTATATTAGTAATGTTATTTTATTTATGTCGGCTTTAGGCCATTAGTTGTAATTATACCTCCTAGTCTCCTATATATACCAAGGAGACATTTTC
>ML824838.1:66482-86479 GCA_009831015.1 Picea engelmannii | reverse complement strand
ATCCTCAGGTTATACAGCTTCTTTCTCATGAATAATTTATTTACCAAGGACTTAGACTGATACAACTTCCCCAAATTTTCCCATAAATCCTTGGATGTAGCTTCATCTAACACATTCAGTAATACTAAATCGGAGAGACACAATCGAATTGTCCTCTTTGCCTTCTGATCCCTCTTTTTCCAGTCATCTGCAGAAGTTCCTGTAGGTGCAGTACCTGGATCTACTGCGATCCACTGATCTTTGTCCACCAAAAGATCTTCCATCTTGAGCTTCCACAGCTCAAATCTTTTCCTATTAAACTTCTATATCTCCATCTTCGAATTGCTTGCCATTTCTTTTCACCTGAAAAAACAATACCACAGATCTCCCACTGTAACAAGGCTTATCACAGTTCCGAGCCAAACCCTTGACCACAAAGGCGTCCCCCTGAAGCCAATAAAGATCTGATACCAAATGTAAATTCTAACCTTGTACAATATCTACTGCAAACTAATATTCAGAAAAGAACAGAAAAGATACAATGGCAAATACAAACATTACACAAAGATTTTTCACCTGGAAACCCAAACCGGGAAAACCAGCATATACTATATTCATGCATTGTTTACAATACAATATACATATAGGATCCAGTGGCATCCAAAACCCTAACCAAATGACCTGGATTAGTCCAAAACCCTAATTCCTTAACCGGAAATAGAAAACCATCGGAAAAAAACCATGTGTCGAAAAACCAACTAAATAAAATGTGGTCCTGGAAATATGTCGTCCCGGTAATATGTCGTCCTGGAAATATGTCGTCCTAGTAATATGTTGTCCTGAAAATATGTCATCCCGGTATGAAAAAAAAAAATCGGGGGCACTGCACCCCCCCTCTAACCCCCCTACGCACCCGATGCAGACACTCAGACACTACTACTTGTGCAAAGAATATAACACATACCCAACAGACTTTTGGTGCTTCATCTCCTAGGGTTAGGTTTTTGGCATTCCTGTTTATTGTAAAAAGGCCTTCATAGCCTCATTGTAGTCTTCTTCTTGCGAATGAGCACAACTGTCACATCTCTTCTCAAAGATAAGCCGCCACCATTCCAGCAAGCTTGTTTCTGCTGCATTTTACAGTTTCATCTTATTTCCTTATTAAATAGAAAACCAGTTTTATTATATCTCTATTATTTTGTGTTAAGCACATGTTAATAATCTGTAGTCATTTCATTCTACTCATAAAATCTGGATCATATCACCCTCATACAGATGGACAGACTGAAGTAGTAAACAGAAATCTGGGAAACTTATTGAGAAGTTTAGTCACTGAGCAAGGTCGACAATGGGATTAGATTCTAGCACATGCAGAATTTGCATTCAACAATCTAGTGAACAGGAGCACAGGAAAAATTCCATTTGAAATTGTGTATGGTATACAACCAAGAGGGATCACATAGTTGAGAAATTTGAATCAATATGAGTTCATAAGTGCTGGAAGAGAAGATTTTGTAGCAGAGATGTTAAAACTCCATGACAGAGTCAAAGAACAACTACAGGACAGCAACCAGAAATACAAGAGCAGAGTTGATCAAAAGAGAAGAGAAGTTCAATTCGAAGTTGGATATGAAGTTTTAGCTCATTTGAGAAAAGAGAGATTCCCAAGAGGAACGTATAATAAATTAAAGATGAAAAAGATAGGACCATGAAGGATTCTCAGAAAATTCGTAGCCAATGTTTATGAGATTGAGTTGCCAGACAATGTTGGGATATTGTCGATATTCAATGTTGCAAACCTGTATCCTTACAGGAGATATGAAGCAAGAGAATCAAATAATCAGAAATAAATCCAGGGGGAAGAGCAATTTCCCACAGCAGAAAAACCTCAAATGGAGAAAATGATTGAATAGAGGGATGGAAAGAAAACTAGGAGAAAGACCTATCTTGAGTACTTAGTGAAGTGGAAGGATCATCTAATGGAATATGCAAGTTGGGTCATAGAACCTGACATTTTGAAGCATGGAAAGATAGTACAGGAGCTCATGGACAAGAGTCCATGAAATGTTTTAACCAGAGGAGTATGATGCAGGAGAATCACCTTCAAATTCAACAATGCACGCATGGAGGCAAACAAATGACATCTCAACAATGACAGAGTTTAAAATCAAGCAATTAACTCATAATTTAATGGGTTTTTGAGATATTTTTGTAACAACATTTTAAAATGTAACTTATTTGTAAAGTCTTGAAGGACTGTAAGAAATTGCAGATATGGAGTGTCGACTCTATGTGGCAATAACTAGTAGTTATTGTAATAGGACGGAGTAGGTGATATCTTTGAATTCGGAAATAATAGATTTCATAACAGGATGAGAGAGCTCGTGGAGAGGTCCTTAGATACTTATTCAGATTGCATTGTAGCAGAGAGGGAAAATAGAGAATGTAAGAGACATAATAGTGAGATGAGTAGAGCATAGTAGAATAGCAGAAACACTATGTATTTTGTTTTTCATGAATGAGTAGAGAAGACAGAAATTGTTCCAAATCATTGGACTGTGCTCATTTCATGTATGATTGAATGAATGTTATTCTATGTGTATGATTTGTTACAGTTCATTTCATGTATAATTGGTTGAGAAATTAACTATATGAGTTTGTGACGAAGCTGATTGAGTTTCAATTGTTTCTCCTCTAATACTTGTATTCAAGGTGTGCATCTCGAACACAAGGAGTGTGTCGACTGAGTCTAGGATTGATTTAGAGAAGTTCAGAGAGATATTCAAAGAAACTTAGACTAGGTGCAAGGTGTGCATATCATCAAGAAGCCAATAATCTTCGAAGAACTAGTGCAGAAGAACAACAAGTGGGCGAGAGGCATTTTCTTTCCAAGAAAATCCTTCGAACTAAGTTATTCGAAATCTCGAGAATGCAAGGTGTGTGTGGGAGATAGAAATCATGTTAAGGATAGAATATCAGAATAGATAGCACTTTTCACGAGTGTTGATGAAATCCCAGAGGCGTATTCGTCAAGAGAACAAAGGGTTGAAACCTTTGAAAGAGGATAAATATTCCAAGTATGGGAAGAAAGGTGCAAAGGCTCAAGAGCAAGAGTACAACTCTCGTTGGATTGAGAAGAGAGAAATTTGGACCGTTGAACCTTATGTCCAGACAAAAAATAATGTGCAAGGGAAGAGATTAGATCTGAACCATCATACTTGAGCGTAGAGGACCAACTGTCGTTGGATCTGGAGGAAAACGTACGAGATTTAGTCCTTGTGTATGCAGGATATTGGACTCAACAAAGTCCGAAAGTTCCAAAATGATCAAAATTGTCCATCATCAGAGGACAGATGGCAGTAGATCTGGGTGTTCGCAGAATCAGATACCGAGAGATCAGAAGGGAGCAAAGGAGTAAACTCATGAAAGAGAGGTTCACGAAATCATCCGGACCATCCATCGGAAAGGACATGTGGTCAGTAGGCAACATTTTGTTGACTCACTGTGGAAGGAAGTCAAAGGGTGGAGTTTGTGAAACTCGCAAAACACGAAATCGCAAAAAGACTCTGAGCCGTTGGATCAAGTCGGGCTGTGGGCCGTCGATCTGAGGCATTGGCATTTTGGCATTTCAGGTACCGGGGGTTCGAAGGAGAGAACCATCCCAAAATCCTGAGTCACGAAGTCCCGACTTCGTGAAGTTGGAACGTGGACCATTGGATCGCGGGATAGTGAGGACCATTGATTTGACGTGGGAGTATTTAGAAATATCGGGGATTGGTAGAAAGAAGGTGAGTGATCCTCTCATTTTACAAAATGTGAAATCCTGATATGAGAAGGGATAGATCTGAGTCGCTGATTGAGGAGAGATCTGGACCGTCGATTGTCCAAGGGATATTTCGGCATTTTGGATGTCGAGTGAAGGGAGACAAGTCACTCGCAGAATCCTGAAACATGAAATCCCGACGCGCTTGAGAGTTGATCCCTGGTTCATGGTGAATGGTCACATGGATGAAGGCCAAGGGAGGAGCTAGTAGTCGTTAAGCTCTTTTCATCATTCAGGAGTTGGAGAGTCAAAGCTAGCTCACTCTCAAAGTCCTGACATGCGAAATCACGATGCGCCTTTGTGAATAGGCATACGGTTACAGCCAGTGGTCGTGTGGAGTTGAAGATCATGTCTGGTACTTGTACATGCAGGCTGAATTTCACATTAGGACCTGTGGATATGATCAGTAGAGGTTCCAGTAGGGACCCGAAAGAGTTGTTTCAGCTCAAAGATTGAGGATGATCCAGAGACCGGGAGGTCAGTGGATCCTGCCTAGGTAGGGGGTCTACATCAAAACTATATATCATGAAACTATTCTGGCACCAATTTCCAACATTATCAATTTCATCACTTCCAAGAAAAGGGTTCACGATGCATTTTTCTTGACAATCTGATTTCATGTCCCCTTGAAAATCCAGTTGCTTCATCAATGTATTACCTGAATCATTGAATAATGGTTGTTGATTATCATGTTTGCTTGCAACTAATGTTTTGAGAGGGTATGTCTCCTTGAAAGATAAGTGCAAAATTCTTTTCTCACCCATTTAAATTTCTCTTACATTGGTAATATGAGTTAAAATGTTGTTTAGATTCACCCTATTTTGTATTTCAACTGAAGGCAAAGGAAAAGGTTGGGTTTGAGCAGACAAGCCATTGGTTTTTTCTACAATATCTCCATGACTTACAAATAAGTATAGAACACCCAATCTTGGGAATTTTGTTGTGACCTGATTAGATTGTTTTTTAAAGGAAGTTTCCTTTATTGCTCCCGATGAGGGTAGGTTTCCAGGTGAAGTTAGTGAGATAGGAATCATTGGGAAAATGGGTGCTTGAATCTTCCCACTCACAACATCCTGGATACCATCAGGGAGAAATGATCCTGGAACATTCTAAAGTGTACCAAACAATTTTTTTTACATGGTGTACAAACTCCAAATTATCCATGATAATTTGTTAATTTTCTAATTTTTTTATGGTACTTAGTATTTTCGATAAGCTTGACAATTTGGTTATTGTAGAATCTCCAGAATGGGAAGACATGGAGCTTTCTTGAGACTGTTGCAAACATTGGTTCCCATTCATTTCATTGGTTAAGTGGTGGCTTCCAGGGATAAATTGGAAATACATACTTATCCCATTTTATTTAAGGTTGTTCATTGTAGAAACAATTTGACATGACGATCTAAAGGATGAAGATTGGATACTCTATATCCCTGAATTTGTTTTTATTTTTTTTTTAATTTATTTATTTATTCTGAATTAACCACCTCAGATATTGATGATACATTTTTCACATCTTCTGCCTTATAGCAAAGGAGATATGTGTCAACAAAATATGAGTTAGTGATGTTTATTGATGTCGATTACTTATGTCATTCAACTTGCAAAATTGATATTCTAACTTATGCATATCAAAGGCCATGGTATGGGTAATACCATGTTTGACACCCATAACATTCTCTTGAGGCTCTGTAGATGAAACTAGACAACAAGATATTGATGGTTGCACTAGAGAAGTTGTGGGAGAACCTTGATTAGCAACAATATTTTTGTCAAATTCATAGGCCTTTAATAATGAATTTTGATGAATCATTGAAGCTTCATTTGGTAACTCCTCAGGTTCCCCTTTTATAGAAGTCTCTTGAATATATAATTCTTGTCTTACATGGGAAAAAATGTTTAAATGTAAAGATCTACCATACTGTTAAAAAAAACATGATTTTTTAGATGGAGACATTGGAACTGAGCTAATTCATTGAGATGAAAGGGTTCTTGATAATTGAATTTGAAAGAAATGAGGTGGTGAAACATCAAATGGAGAAGATCTGAACTACTTATATGAATCATCTTGCTCAGTGCATCCAATTCCATTAAAATATTTGGATTCATTTGATGGAACAACGTTCCTCTAATTTTCACTTGCACTTAATGAAGATACAATTCTAATTAAGCTAGAGATGTTAGAAGAATTTTTTGGTGCAGGCAAGTTGGTGGAAGTGCATCTAGACAAAATTTCTTTGACACATCATGTTTTAAGAATTTCCTTTAATTCATCTTGCAAATTTATATTTGGAATATTCATCCTTGTGTTTTTTAAATCATTTGATGAAAACATGCCCATCCATGTTTGGTTCCCCAATGTCTATTTGTTTAAATTGCCCTTGCCTTTGAAAATCCATGTATGATAATCCTTCTAAATATGAATTATGTTCATCCTTTTCAGCATGCAATTGATCTGATAAAAAAATATTTAATGGATCATGTGGTGCATTTCCAATGATCATTGTGATCCATGAGACCACATCTCGTTTGCGCATTTTGTCAAACACATCACATGCATTCTCCACACTGGCCTAGTTTGTTAGTTTCCCCTAATGACATGTTTAATTACTGTTGTAATTTCTTCATCGAGGGTAGTCTCTTTCCATTCACATATGGATCCATATCTATCCCAAATTAACACTTAAATGTTGATTTAATAATTATGGGTGTTTATAGTCATAGTTTCCATGCGTTTCTTGTAGAAAACAATGTGTTGGATGTCAAAAATAAAAGAAAGATTGATACAAATAGAGTGTAATAACATACTTACACTAAATTCTAGAACCAAAACTAGTTTCACATATAAATATCTTATTTCATTAAATTTCTTATCTCATTATAGACTGGGGAATTGATATGAGTGTTGTTGTAGGTTACTGAAGTGATTTCTCTATGGAAGTGACCCCATCTCGTCGTGAAGACTGACTGGATTGCCTCCTATAGAATCCCTACACAACTATTGTAGAATGATGCACTCCTCTTGACACGTATGAACTAGTTCCTCTATTACAACCAACACCACCAGTTCCAATCCCAATGCTAAATATGAGGCCCAATGAAGAGTTAACATACATCGTAACCAACAGAAATGCAACCCAGGGCAGTAGGCCTTTCCTTTTTTAATAGTGGCCCAATTTCCTCAAGAAAACTCGGCCCTAGACACAAGAGATTGCACTTAAATAATGATAGAGGCACCCAGACTGAAGGAGAACACCCAAACTTGGCCATAGCCACAAAATTTGTAGCCATCGTCATGAGATGTAGAGCATTAAGTCTATGGTATGTTACCTTCATCGTTTTCTCTGTTGTTGTGTTCCCTGTATCCGTTCCTATTAGAATGCGATTAGATGGGATATCATTTATCAAATGATCATAGGATGGATGGCGTATTTGGCGAGTGAGCGACTGGATCAAACTTCAAATGAAATTATAAAAGTGGGGAAATTCAATACAACAAGAGGGGGGGGATGACCCCACACTCATTTGTTTTCTTTGTATAGTCGACTAGCTTACAGATGGATTTGTATTGCATGCGAGTTGTTTATTTTTTTTTTCTTTGTATAGTGGTCACTAAATCCACCCCAAAATTATTACATTTCTTTGGCCAATAGTAGGCGCTAAATCCAGTGTAGTCGGTGATCTTAAGGATGGATTTTCATTGCGCATGGGTTGTTTTGATTTTTTTTTCTTTGTGTAGTGGGCACTAAATCCACCCCAAAATGAATACTCTTTGGCCAATAGTAGGCTCTAAATTTGCCGTCGTATTTAGCACCTACTATTAGCCAAAAAAATTAGCCACTTGTCCATCATTTTAGCCACTACATCATTTCCAACAACAATGAACATCTCCCCTTACATTTTAAAGGATTCATTCTTGATTGGATTTTATAAGAGATCTCTACCCTAGATCCATTATTTGTAATCCATCCTTGTTTGCACCATTTCATCATGAGTCGGCTCCATCATTATAAAGAACCCTTATTTCTCTTCTGGAAATAACATTGTCCCAACACCCATTTTGAGTGTCTTCTTATAGGTTAACCCTCCTCAAGTCCACGATTTTGAGGATTTATTTGTATAGGTTATTTCTTTCTCAGTTTGTTCCATTACTGCAATTTGTTTTTTAACCTATAGTGTTGACATTGGTCTTTGGATGGAACCTTCCATACCATTGCCTATTGCAACAATACCCTTATATATTTCTACTCCATTAGCCCATGTTTTTTATTCTAATGAGGACATCCTAGAGGCCATGAATTCCCTTGATGTTCCTTATGAAAACTTTCATAATCATTCATATTTTATCCCAAGAAGCATCCTCATTATATTTGACCAATATATTGTTGAGGTTAAGGATTTCATTCCTCATGGACAAGCAGATTGGTTCATTTTGGGGTGGTAAATGGGGTGAAAATTTCGCCTAATTTAGCTCCTAACTTGCCCTTTCTCTAGACCTCATCTCCTTCTCCAAGCATGAGCAACGGATAGAGTTGGGTATTATGTTAGTAATTAGTTATGTTAGTTAATTTATAGGAAGAAGGATGGAAAAAATGTAGCATTGACATAGAAAGAACGAGTGTTGTGTCTTGTCTACGCCTAGAGAGGAAAGAAGAGGAATGAAAAGGTACAAGAGGGAGATAACATAATCATTTGGTGCATTTAATCCCCTCCATTGCATACCAATACCGTTGCATACCAATACATACCAATGCGTACCATTGCATACCAATACCATTGCGTACCATACCAAACCAATGCATCCATTGCATAACGATACCATTACATACAGATACCATTGCACACCAATACCAATAACAATGCATACCATTTCCAATATCATTGCATACCAATACCAATGCATAATAAATACCATTGCATACCAATGCATACCATTACATACCAATACCAATGCATACCATTGCCAATACCATTGCATACCATTGCATACTAATATCATTGCATACCATTGCATGACATTGCATACCATTGCATACTAATGCAAAATAAATACCATTGCCAATACCAGTGCATATAGTTTCATACCAATGCCAATACTAAAGAATACCATAATATACCATACCATACCAATGCATACCATTGCATATCATTGCATACCAACACCTTGCATACCAAAACATGAATATTCATTCTCAATGATTTCACTGAGTCTTAGAACCCTCCCATACCGTCAATGCATTCACCTAGTCTAACCATGTAAAATTTCAATGCATACAATCACATTTTGAAGAAATTTCAACATTGTCCCCATTCACTACTCACTGTGTCGGGTCAGTTGATGTCATTGAAAATGGTCATGATAGAAGACATTCCATGGAATTTAAAGAGAGTTTCGAACAAGATTTTGTAGATGGTAATGATGAATGATGAAAATGAGACCGCATAATGAAGGTTCATGCAAACATGGAGGATGTCAAATATTGTGTGGGGACGTCAGGAATCCTTGACTCTTGAAACCCTCGCATACCGTCAAGGAATGTGTCTCCTCTAACCATGTCAAATTTAGATTCATATAGGCACAGTTTGAATAAATTTCAACGTTGGCACCATTGACTACTCACCATGCATGCGGCATCGGTGGATGACATTGGTGATGGGCGTGTTGGAAGACATTCCATGAAATTTCAAGAGAGTTTCGACAAAAATTCTATATATGGGAATGAGTAATGATGAAAATGAGATTGCATGATGAGCATTGATGCAAATGTGGATGATCTCAAATATTATGCGAGGACAACAAGAATCCTTGAGTCTTGAAACCCTCGTATACCGTCAAGGCATGTTTCTACTCTAACCATGTAAAATTTTGATGCATACATGCACAATTTGAAGAAATTTCAATGTTCACTCCATTCACTGGTCATCGTGCAACATCTATGGATGACATTGGTGATGAGCATGTTGGTCGAATATGTTCAATGATATTTCGAGAGATTTTCGACAAAGATTTTATAGATGGGAATTATGACGAATGATAACAATGAGAATACATGATAAATGTTGATGCAAATGTGGACAATCTCAAAGATTATGTGAGGATGTCAAGAAATATCATGCAATATTGAGACCCTCGCATATCGTCAAGGCATGTGTACATCTAGTCTAACCATGTAAAATTTCTATGCATGCAGAAACAGTTTGAAGAAATTTCAACAATGGCCCCATTCACTGCTCACCCTACGACATTGGTGGATGACATTGGTGATGGGCGTGTTGGAATACGTTCCATGAAATTTCAAGAGAGTTTCAACACACATTATGTAGATGTAAATGACAAATGATGGTAATGAGACTGCATGATGAACATTGATGCAAATATGGACGATCTAAAATATTAAGCAGGGACATCAGGAATCCTTGAGTCTTGAAACCCTCGCATATTGTCAAGGAATATGTCTAGTCTAACCATGTCAAATTTCAACGCATACAAAAACAATTTGAATAAATTTCAATGTTGGCCCCATTCACTACTCATTGTGTGGAATTAGTGGATGACATTGGTGATGGGTGTGTTGGAAGATGTTCCATGAAATTTCAAGAGGGTTTTGACAAATCCATAAATCCCATAACCCTTAATCCATTGATCCTTAAAGCCTAATTAATCCCTAATCCCTAAACCCTAAACCCTTAATCCCTCAACCTTAGTTAATCACTAATATTCCCTTAACACAAAATCCCTAAATCCCCTAACCCCTAAGCCATCGAATCTTAAACACCTAAACCCTAATCCCTAATCCATTAATCCATAAACCCTTATTCCCTAAGAACTTAAACATTCATCCCCTATCCCATAATCCCTAACCCATTAACCATTAAACTACCTAACCCGTAAGTTCCAAATCCCTTATCTCTTGACCCTTAATCCCTTAAACCCTAACCCCTAATATGTTAACCCTTAATCCCTATACCCAAAATCCCATAATCCTCAAATACCCTATCCACTTAACTCCCAACACCTCAACTAATTAACTATTTAGGCACATCCGACGCTAAATATGGCACTAAAGTCGACACTAAATCTGGCGCTATTTCAAGCACTAAATCATGTGTTATTTCTGACGCTAAATCTGATGCTATTTTTGGTGCTAAATCAAGTGTTATTTACGGTGCTAAATCTGGAATTATTTCTAGTGCTATTAGCATCTAATTTAGTGCCTACATGTTTTGTTTGGTGTAAAAAATGCCATCCTAATAAATAGTGCCGAATTTTTCAAAACATTGGAGAAAAATACACTAAAACAATTTTTGGAAGAAAAAAAGGGAGAAAATCACAGGGATTTGTTGTAGTGATAAGAGGGAAAATGCTGGATTTTCCATTGAGGAAGGAGGACCTTCCAGTACTCCACTTGAATTGTGTAGTTGTTAAAGAAAATAAAATTTGAGTGGCCATGAGTGTTGGCACCCTGGTTACTAATGAAGGATGAATGCTTGGGTGCATTCAGGAGAAAATTTTAGTTTCATATGTGTTGATTTGGGATCATGATCAACCTGTAGCAAGAAGCACATTCATGTTTCAATAATGAATGAGAATTAATAAGACATATGGTTAATAGGTTGGTTAAGCTCCAAAACACCATGGCAAAGTGCTTGTCATAACGTGTGGAAAACTTGAAATCAATGCAAGGGTGCATTGGGTATGAATGTGGCCATGAATATTGGCACATTGATTAAAGTCATTTGATATTTGAATTGCATTTGGAAAATTTAGTATGTTGAAGGGATTCATACATAAATAATGATACTTCCTTTTGTTTTGTACCCTTGAATACATGAAAATGACTTGGACCGTTAGTATTCATAGTTTTGAAAATATAAACTGCATGAAAACTAACAATTTGTTTGGCTTGGGAATGTTGAAATTGTAGGAAGACAAGGGTCTTGTATATGGGAGTGGTGTAAGCCCATAAGGAATACCAATTGTTTGTTGATATAGACTTCTATGGGAAGGAAAATCCCATACTTGTGAATCTAGTTCATGTGTGGAATAGATATGAAAAATAGAAATGTGGAATTTGGAAATCTGTGGGTGACAGATTTGAAAGAAATTATAAATTGGAATTGATGATAATATCTCATAATTTATTTATACCTATGATACAGGTGATATGAAAATATATGTCTAGGGAGGATAGATGATGGTTGTCAAAGTTGGAAAGCATGAAAAATGATACTTTTGAGACATGAGAACCATGTGGTAATCCATGATCGCCCTAGAATATCTTGTGTTGTGGTAACACAAGCTAGAGGGACACCTCAACAGAGAAAGTCGGAGTGATTCCTCGATTGTAAGGCTCAATGAAGTCTCCAGAGCTATTATTGTGCGAGAAAGCCTTGGCAAGGAAAGATGGATCGCCCGAGAGACTGTATAACAAAGAAGGGGATGCCTGAGCTTGGGACTGGAGGGTGAGTGACCGCAAAGAAGAGGAGACTTCGATAACTATTGTAAACCATTGATTAGGATCATGCACGCAATGGGTATGTTAACAAAAAATAGTGATCCAAGATAACAAGACAACCATATGGATGCAAATCCATGAACTTCACAAATAAGTATTGTGCTAGATTACAAACTTTTTCCTCTTTAATTTTGCACAACAATAAGATGTTTTCCCATGAAATTGTGATTAATATGATTATTGTCCAAAATTATTGAAGGTAGGTGATGAAGGCCAACGGTCTGGAAAGGACCTGACCAAGAAAGAGGATCAATATTTCTAAAACAACTCAATGAAAAAGGCATGGCATGTGTTACTAAAAAAGAACATCGAGGGTGGTGTTCCTTTGAAGGGGGAGGGGATTGTAATACCCCTCTTTCCCCCAACTTGTAATTAATCATTATATATGATTACCATGTTATTCCATGTGAACAATGTACATGTATTATTGTTTATATTACCTACAACTGAATTTGGGGGTGAAGCCTTGAAGTACTGGCCATGATATCACTAGAGGAAAGAGTGAGGAAACTATAGAGAGGGTTCATTATGTCAAAATGACCCAAATTCTCTTTACTGGAATAAAAATCCTCATCTTGATCCCAAAGAAAAATCATTTAATGAGAAAAATACTGGTGGTTGAAAAATCAACGACCCCAATGAATGGAAGCATGGAGGGTCTGGCTGAGGAGACACAAAACTGTCAGCCTGAAGTACCGCAGAGTGTAGTTTCCTATAGGCCCATATTGACTCAAGTTCCTTCTAACAGAAGGAATAGGACAGGCCTAGAACCTCCTTAGAGAAAAAAGGGAGAGGGGGTGCAAGAGAAGAAATATACTAGAGAAAGAAGAGAGCGCGTGAGGCTCTCCAGTTTAGAGAATAAATGAAAGAATAAGGTGTTCTCTTTATAGGAGAGAAACAGAGGAGGAATTTGGTCTCTGAGGAAGAGAATCACTGAAAATAATGTATGAGCACATGAAATAGAAATATTAGAGAACTTGAGGAAAACTTTTAAACTAGATCATAGAATACTTGAATCCCAGACTAGATCAAAAGAGGATTGTGGGCTTGGTGTTGGCTGGAAAGAAACCAGTGTTAGAAGGAGAGGGTGTCGAGGGATAGTGTAGCAGTGAAGGGAATCTCTTGCAGGGAGGAAATCCAGCTGGGAAGGCATCTAATAAACCTTGTGGATGTCTTGATATTAGTGGGGAATAAGGGAGACTTCTACTGCTTCCATATAGGTGGAGGAGAGTAACCTCCCCGCTGCCTTTATTGATTTTGGAAAGAGAACCCAGAAAAATGACCTAAGAAGAAGGTTGTGAGCTTGATGCTGAGGGAGTGCCTGATAAACCTCGCAAAGGTTGTGACAGAGAGAGGATCTTTGAGAATTTGCAGAAGTTTCCCTAGTGATATCATGGTTTGGCAAAGGGGTGGCGAGAGTGTTAAGATTGAATTCCTCTGAGCCTATGGTTGGGTGGAAAGGCGAACACCCACAATTAGTTGGATGGTTGAAACTTGTAATAGATAAGTATTTCATATACCCTATGCACTTGAATTTAAATTCATGATTTGAATGCTTATATTTGTGCTATACATATACCTCCTGGATATAGGAGGATGATGGCATGATATTATGTCAAAATGTGCCTCACATGAAATTGATCGTAATAATGCATATTGTTCTTCTGTAAACTATTGCATTTGAATGGTTGTAAGATGACAAGTTTGGCCTCTGTTCTGGTTGGCAAATCCTCAAGGTGTTTTCCCAAGGATCAACTTCATAGTTCTAGAGTCGGGACAGACTCTACGGGACTTCTACAATCTTGTTGATCCCTCGAAAATACCTTTCCCTGTTATAGAACTTTAGTTCTATGAATGGATCGCACTTCCTTCAAACCGATCATCCAAGAGACCACAGGCTCATGCCCACATCCTTAACCAAATTTCGGCTAAGAGTTGGGAGTGTAGCCTCTGAAGCTTGAAAATTTTCCATAGGACCAGGACCATGGAACCCTTCTCTATACTAAAAAAGGAGCTAAGTTATTCAGGAGTCCAGAGCTCTAGGGTGAAGGAACATTGAAACGTCCTAAATGCACCGAAGGAAACCTATTGGACTGGTAACTTGACAGTTGACCGATAGTTGGCAGTCATTTACCCATTATCATGGGATTCATATGCTTGTTAAACCGTGATCCACTTCTCGGTCGTGAAGTAACGTGAGCCATAGATCTGAGGATATTTAGGATCTTCCCTGTCCATTGGATCTACATCGTGGCCAGTCCAGTGTTGACCACTCCAGGAGAAAAATGGTTTTAAACGACCAAAATCCCTGAACGCTAAACTCATGAAATGACGTGGGTCATAGATCTAAGGATCCTTTGGGATGCTTCTTGACCATTAGATCGAGTGTTAGTGGAAGGATAGAGTAAGGGAAGGGATGATCGACAATAATAAGTCATTCTTCCTTGTGAACCTTCCATCCGGTTACCCCTAGGACTAAATACTTAGGATTGCATGGATCATGAGAGCATGGAGCCACAAATCCCCATCATTCATTGGATCAAACCAAGGAATATTATGGGTTTCTCGATTATTATTCAGCTCTCCAGCTAAACCCCACTTTGGTTGATTCAAGATGCAAGGTGTGGAGTTTCCCCAAAGGTCGAAGGCCATAGTGACGTCAGTAGATGATGTGGCCAAATTACATGGTGGAGTCCTACCACATGATAGAGAAACCGCATGTCAACATGTGGCTGATCCCCGTGTCCTACTGACTCATCGTATATGGTATAGAGTCGGAGAGACGGGTACCACATGTTAAGGTGGCGTCATCGCCACGTATTAGCTAGGTGGAAGATGGTAGTAAGGACACCCATGCAGAATGCCATGTATGCAAGAGGAACCCACTCTGGGAGTTTGGGACTCTAGAGGATTTGCAGATAGAGAAAAGTGGTTGAAGCATCAAAGCACCAAAGTGCCAAAGCACTGAAGTTTCCCCTGTTGTAGTGTTAAGCTCCGATAGGCTAGGCTCGCGTGCATCATAATGATGTGGTGTGTCTAGATAGATCCACGTGGCATCATGGGACTAGACACGAATCAGGCGTGGGACCCCACCCCTCTAGTCAAGGCCAAGCGATGTGTTAAGTGCAGGTAAATCTTAACCATTAGATCCAAAGGTGGACAAAACTCCACCATAGATTCTGGAGTAGAGAGAGGCTCCAGGACTTTGGGTCTATGGGAATATTTAGTGATATACAAAAGAGCATGGAAAGGCCGAAGTTCAGAGGAATAGGTTCCAACGTCGATCGTATGGTAAGGAAAAAAGGAAAAAAATAAGCACTGAGGATCTGAAAGTAAATAATCCCACGATGAATCGACATAGACTTTCCCTATAAACCCTTCTTCCATGGCCATGTCATTTCCAGAAGATGAAAATCGAGGCCGCGACAGTGCCATGTTGAATGGTACGAGGAAAGTGAATCCACATGGATTCCACGTGGTGAAGGGGGTGGCCATTGGCCAATGAAACCCCAAAAAATTCAGAAGGCCATAACTCTCGAATAATAACTCAGTTTTGGACGAGTTTATAGTCATTGGAAATCTCTCGAAGAGAAGAAGGCAATGATTCCTCTCTTCAAGGAACTCAAAGAAGATATAAGACAGATAAAAATGTATATCCCATCCCTTAAAAGGGTAGTTAATGGGTTGGGTGTGTTACAAGGGGGTACTGAAGCAGAAGCACCATGATCACCACCCTGATCAACATCACCACTTAGAGGAGGAGGAGGAGGTACTGAAGAAGAAGTTCCATCACCACCCTAATTAACATCACCACCCAGAGGAGGAGGAGGAGGTACTGAAGTAGAAGCACCATCACCAACCTGATCAACATCACCACTCGGAGGAGGACGAGGAGGTACTGAAGAAAAATCACCATGATCATCACCATGATCACCACCCCGATCAACATCACAACCTGAAGGAGGAGGAGGATGTACTAAAGGAGAAGCTCCATCACCACCCTAATCATAATCACCACCATTATCATCATCAGTACTGGAGGACGCGTCATCCCTCATCCCTAAAAGTAACCTAGAAACTCCAACAATATGATGCATAAGAGACGTCATATCGCATGACAAGTCCATCCAGAGTTGCAAGAGATCAAAGTCACCCCTGATGTCTCGCATCTAGACAAGGAAGACTCATGTGCCAACCAAACCTGCAGTCAGTATATCACACACCTCCATCCTATATATGATATCTGGCCTATGTCACATATCAGGTGGTATATGTGGCTAAGGGATCTGACCTGCTACAGCCTCGGCCATCTCTTCATCTTCATTATATGGCGGGGGAGGAGGCATGTCCCCAACGAATGTGCCAACATCTGCAAAATATAACACAAGTTAATAATTAGTCGACAATTTCATTAAAAAATTTAATAAAAAACATTAAAGAACATGCTAGAATAAAATTTGTTCTAATTAATTAAGACAATAAAATGAAAGTACAAGATTAATTTAAATCTTACCTCGATGATTGGGTGGCTCATCCGGTGTGAAGAGGATGTTGAGACATCCTCTCCATTCCATCCCCGCATAAGGGCAAGGCACCATCACGAACATGTGATCTGCCTCACTAGCTAATAGTTGAAGTGCCTCCCTGGAAATCCTAGCTGGAAAATTGGGCATGCCCCTCTTGGGAATCATCTCGCCCCACATGTGCATCTGAAACTCAGTCATCGGCCTAGGAGGCCAATAGAAAAAAGTAGGCCTTGTCTATGGAAACGTATCAAAAAATAAACAAAACAACTCTAAAGCAAATGGGAAGTTCACCCTCCCATTTATCATAGCACGACATATATCCAGTTTTATACAAAACTGTCACAAGAAAATGGCAGACCACTTAATAAGTTGTGGCCTCTATATCAAATAATTAAGATAATACAAAAGAGCACAAGTAATGTGCTAACCATCACCAGTAAAGTGTGCAATGGTCGACAACAACATTGAGAGGCACCTAACATCCTTTGTACCAAATGAGGTGATCTGTAACTACTCGCCAACCATCTAAAAATCACTAGAAGAATGTATATCGCACGCAATATGCCTATGAGAGTAGGCAAGCTGACTCTCAACTGAAACAAACACTGGGACATCAGGAAACTAGGGAAAATCCTCCCCTCTCCTAGATAGCCCAGTGATAAAATAAATTTCCTCCTCAATGGGATGGAACCACTGATGAGGAACGACAATGAATGCATGTTGATGGGCATCCCATCGACGGATTAGTTGCGTAATAAAGGTGGAATTCCCCTTCAGGGATGTAGCTTCCTCGTAGTACTTGAGGAGACTTACATTCGTCAAGAGGAGCCACGTAGATGCAATAATAGGTCGAGGGTACAAATCCCCCTCCCTCTCTCTGCCTCCCACTCCCGAACCATATTGTACTGATCAACTCTTTTTTGTTTCTCCTCCATGTGCAGATGTCTCTGCATAATTAACATAAAAATTACATCAGCATCATACACAAAAACAAAAAAAAAAATTAGTAAATGAGAAATTTATTTCAAAATATGAAAACATAATTTTTTTTTAGAAAAACAAAAATTTAACCTTCGATGCGCCTTCAAAACAGTAAAGCACTGCCCATAGTGCACACACATATCTTAAGAACCGCGTGCACAATGTAATTTATTTTAGGGAGTGTGTAGTAATTATCAACGCATCGATGCACCCCATTGTATACAATGCACCGTGAAAGCAGGATGCCTCTTTAAAGAAGAGTGTCTAGATACTACGACACCCTGATGTGTTCCATTCATCATGACGCACTGCTTAAAATAAACACTCATTTTAAATAGTGCATTGTATCCATGTTTGTGCACCAGTTTGTTCCGTATAATACACGCACCGATTGACAAACACAAAAATGTCCATGATGCCTAGTTTATTATACGCACCGGTGCATTCACTATAAAGGACACATCGATTGAATAACTATCTATTTTCAATGGTGCATATATTATTATGAACTCACCAGTGCGTTCACTATAAACAACGCACTGTTTAATGAAAACTATATATTTTCGATGATGCATCATTTATTATGAACGCACCGGTGCATCATTTATAAGTATGCACCAGTGTGCTCTGTATTATGACGCACCGGAGAAAGTGAACTATACATTTGTTGGCCCCCCAAAAATTCCCCTTGAATTTTTTTATAAAAATTCAAGGAGACCCACTTGAACGTTCAAAAATATCACTTTCATGACATCCGACTCTATCGTACTCGATCCAAGAAGATGATTTTATGGATTATTTTGGTGTGATGGATGACTTGTAATGTAATAACTTCACCAAATTGTATCGACTGGATCTTTGGTCTTTTGATAGTCCTTTTATCTTTTTCTATTTTTTTCTTATTTAAGTGGTTTGCTTTGAATTGTGTGAATATTTTGTGATTTGAATGTTTCCACTGGACATTATTACGTTGAATATGTTAACTATTGAATGTGACTTTAACATTGGTTCTTCATTCTTATATCGATTATTTTTCATTTTGAATTTCTTGATTTTCAACATGAAAATTCAAAACAAGAGTATGAAGGATTTCGTGATGTCTTTCAATGATTAACAAATGGTTTCATAACATGTTTTTATTTTCAGGTCTTCTCTATTGGTTAATGAATGAAAACTTTGTTTATCATCATGATTCGACAATGGAATCCAAGAATAGATTTATTATTTTGATGATATTTCAAAAAGGAATGATCGCATTTGAGCATGAGCTAGATAACTAGATTTCGATGAATAGTCAACATGACTTTCTTTGGTCTTAGTCCTAATGGTCATAATCTTTATCATGACTTAAAACTATGAACAATGATTAAATTTTCTTTATGTATTTGGACCTTTCATTTGAATTACATGAAATTACAAAGGTTATTATTATAAAATTTCTTGTTACCATCTTATCATGGTTTTCAAGTCACTATTGTTATTACTTGATCATTATGCAAAGTTCTTTGCAATTAATTGTTTTAACAATTGTTCTTAATAACCACGTAATTTGAAAAACTGAATTGATTACTTGTTACACTATGTTTAAGACATGTGGCTAATAGAACAATTGAGAATTGCATTGTTTACCATCAATTAAATGGAAAAGTGGCCAAGGTGAGTGACATAAAAAATTTAATGGATAAGATAGTAATAAAAAGAGTTACCCATTTGCCACTGGAAAGATAAAAGTGGCCCAAGAGTGTTGTTCAGTGATTTAACAATTCATTTGTGTGCATTTGTTTATAGTTTGCTTGTAAAATAAGCATAGATGTGAGTTTATTTTTATTTTTGTATTGATTTATTATATTAATAATTAAATATTTGATTTAAAACAATATATAATGGAACATTCTATAGCTATTCTCAAATATTTTTGTTATTGTTGTTACTGAGTCTGTACTAAGGCTCAAAGTACAGTGTCAAGGCATCCGAAAAAAGGTAAAAGATGTATACAGTAATAGAATATCCTCGGTATTAAAATCTAAGAAAGATTTCTATGTTCCCTACGCCTAGCTTCCAACTGTTCCTGTATTGCGATATTTTGTTCAATGGCCGCCCATGAACGTTCTAATTCTTCCCGGGTATTAGCAGTTCTAAGAATCGTGCTGAAAAGGTTTAATGCGATATTGG
>ML824838.1:53288-66382 GCA_009831015.1 Picea engelmannii | reverse complement strand
CGGAAATCATGTACCTTCGTCATGGGTTCATTTAATCGTGAATAAAACCAAATTAATTGAGGAAATCCGATCTTATTTGCGTCAGAGATTTACCCTATTTCCTTATAAATGTCATGAATATTTGAGCGGCTTGACAGGTACTCAGGTTACGGAGAGTAAATGAATCCCTTGTGAATTGTGCCCACCTCGATACATGGGACATATCTTCAAAAAATATTTTTAAAATTTCAAATCTTAACGGCTTAGAGATTCCCTCGCGTTTCGTCCTCTCGGGAAATTCCCTTTAACATTTCGATTCCATAACTCGCGAGATTGCGAATTCCGATCTCAGTATTAATGGACCAATAAAACATGATTCATCATATCCTTAATGATATGATTAGTTTAATCGCTGGATCGTGACTCGGGACTTCGACAATAAGTTTTTTAGGAGAACACTATGCCGAGTCGCGAAATCGCGATATAGTGTTGATTAGGCTTAAATGAAATTATGTCGCGACTTCGCGCATCGGAGTTTCGGATGTTTTAACTTTATGAAAGGAAATGCTAAAAGGCGATGTGCCGAGATCCAAGCTCATTATGATTAGTTGTCTACCCTCGGTGCTTGACTATGGTTGAAAAAATTATCGTGTTCTCGGCTCTCGGTTTTGAGAAAAGAAAAATTTAGGGTCGAGAAATGTCGAAGAGCGAAACCCAGAGGATGTCATATCCAAGGGTTATAGGTCTTATACTATTCTTGTTTTGGACGAAAATTAAAGCCGAGTTCGCACTTCTCACGATTCGGGACTTTGTGAGTCCAAGGAATGAGGTGTCTGGCCTGCGAGATCACGAAACTTGGAAAAATCTTTAAGGACAAACATACTTGTGAAAAACGGGCCTTTAGTAAGTGACAAGGATTACTTATTCAGGCAACAAAACCTTCTTTCAGAGTTTTATGGCTTTTGAAGGAAAAACAGGGGCGGCTCCAACAGTTATTATAAGGGTTTGATTTTTTTTTAGCATGAATAGACGTTTAAATTATTTGTTTGATTTTGTTTACTATTATTAATAATTGTTTTTTTTTATTTTGTTTACAGGATCTCATACTCCAAATCATGGAAGAGAGTTGGAATTGCTTGTTTTGGGAGAATAGTTGCTAAAGGATTGAAATGAAAAAACTAAAAAGTCGCTTCACTTCTCAAGAGGTGAAATCAAATCTTCATTTCTGGGAAAATAGTAACGAATTTACGGAAACGCTCAAAATCTCATTTGTTGAACGGAGCAATTTATCTTACTCGCGAAGATTTTCTCCAAAAATGGCATGGTTTGGGAGATACAGACAGATCTTGGACATCAAATTTTCCATATTTTGTGTTGCAATCAGCCTCAAATTTGGCTTTTGTTTGAATGACCCAGGGATATAAGAGATTGATGTTTATCATGAAATTAATTAAATTAAATCAGTTTATGTAGTCTGGGATTAGAAAAAGAATATTAGAGCTCTCAAAGAAGGGAGGAGCATGGAATAGTGAATGGACATGGGATTGTAATGGGAAGACACTGAACCTCCTTTTGCTTCAGACTTTTGTTCTGTGAGTAATTTTGGAGTTTTTTTAATATAATATCATTTGTTTTCATTTATGTGTCCATTTTCTTCCTGTCATAGCTTTGTAAATGAAACCTTGGATTTTGTCCTTGTTTTATTAATTCATTGTTATGATATTTATTTTTGTATATTTTGTTCCAAATATTAATATTTAAAAAATATCATTCCTTTTCTTAGCTTTATCAATTGTTTGTGTGATTGATAGATAAATGCATGTGTAAAATGTATTAGACTTTTTCTTATGTAAATTACATATGTTTAATTATTTGTTTTTAATGAAATGTGTTTCATCAATTGAAATAATACATTATTATTCTCTATAAAGGACTGATCTAAAAGTTGCTTTCTTTCCTTATCTGTATTAAATCTACTCTATTTTGTTGAAATTTCTTTCACCAAAATTTTGTTGGACTTGAAGTGCAACATTGTCTCTCTGAGAATTTCTTTTACAAGTGGACAATCTAATAGAGTTTTGAAGGAGAGGATTCAACCATTAGATTGCAACTCTTCTCATGATCAGGATACTTTAGTCATTGTATTTTGTCATATTTTTTTTGTATGGTTTGTTTGAATGTTAATTTTTAATTGTAGCGGTTTAGTTCAAATGCTTTGATCATTTGAATAACTCTTGTCATAAATTACATTCAAAATAATTTAGTTTAGTTCAATTGTTAGCTTATCTTGAATATTATTGTTTCAATATGATTGAAGTTTGAATTATTTGTTTTCTTTATTATTTATAGATATTGTTTAGATTGGACTTGCCAGGGATTAAGTTCCATTACATACTTTGAAATTCTCGTTTTCACAAGGTTTCTAGTAAATCTTGTACCTATGTACAACTTGTAAATTTTGTGAATTTATGTAACTAAGTGTAAGGTTATCTAATCTAATAGATCATTGTAAATACTCGAAATCTAACAGTTAGTAGTTAGGATCTTAGATAAATTTTCATTTATTTATTAGATAGATCCTTTCACTGGCCAACGAAGTCGTTAAACCCATCAAAGATAGTTACCTTAAATGGCTTAGGTTACACTTAAACAACCTCAGACCGGACTATTCCCTTTCAGTTGATGAGTGGTCAATATTTCCTACCAACAACATTTTCAGTTCACCCTGTAAAATTTACAGGGTGTACCGCGCAGAAAAAAAAATAAAAAAATAAAAGAAAAAAATTTGAAAAACAATGAAAATTTTACTCAATTTCACAATTTAATCCAGTAAAAATTCAATTTACAACGAGATAAAGAATTTACTTGGACATTTTCTCGTCGAGGAGGCATAGTTGGGATGTAGTGAAAAGAAACAAATTTTCCCACCATATGGAAAAATGAAATCCCACGAACCGAGCACTAAACGAAAACAAGGAAAGCAATGGAAGCATCGATGACAGTGCGCTTTAGTTGGGAAAAGATGGTACCAGTTCTTGAGAGTTTCTCTGCACTGGAAATGGTAAAAATGGTTTTTAACTGTCATTTTTTTTATTATTTACCCCTATTCTGGTGCACTCGCGTTAAGCGCACCGCTGTAAAAAATGTATCATTATTTAAAAAAAAAACTGTGACAGTGCATCAGTTTGGAACACACCAGTGCACCCAAGGGACAACGACACACAGTTATTCATTTTTAAAAGTAAAAACACAATGATGGTGCACCCATTTTTTGCACAATAGTGGGCCCGTTTAGTGCGCACCGCTGCTTGCGAGCTTCTTTTATATGATGTGCACCGTTGTTTTCTATTTTTTTTAAATCACTCTGCAACGGTGCATCTAGGTACTATGACACCTCGATGTGTTCCATTCATCACAACACACCGCTTAAAATAAACAAACATTTTAAGCGGCGCGCCGTATCCATGTTTGTGCGCTGGTGTGTTCTGTATAATCCACACACTGATTGAAAAACACAATAATGTCCATGGTGTGTAGTTTATTGTGTACGCACCGGTGCATTCACTATAAAGGATGCAATGATTGAAAAACTATCTATTTTCAACGTTGTGTATATTATTATGAATTTATCGGTGCGTTCACTATAAACAACACACCGTTTAATGGAAACTATATATTTTCGATAGTGTGTCGTTTATTATGAACGCGTTGGTGTGTCGTTTATAAGTATGCACCAGTTTTTTTTGTATTACGATGCACTGATGAAAATGAAATATACATTTTCGGTGCACCTTGTAAAATTTATAGGGTGCACCGCGCGCGGTGTGAGTCAAACGGTTTGAACGCACTGTGCAGGAAAAAAATGATAATTTTACTCAATTTTACAGTTTAATCCGGTAAAAATTCAATGTGCAAAGAAATAAATAATTTACCCAGACATTTTCTCGTCGAGGGGGCATGGTTGGGATGTAGTGAAAAAACCCAAGTTTTCCCATCGTATGGAAAAATTGGAATCCCACAAACCAAGCACCGAACAGAAACAAGGCAAGCAACGAAATCACCAACGATAGTGCACTTCAGTTGGGAAAAGGTGGCATTGATGCTTGAGAGATTCTCTGCACTGGAAATGGTAAAAATGGTTTTCTACCGCCGATTTTATTTATTTATTTACCCATGTTATGGTGCACTCGCATTAAGTGCACGCATTGTTGTCCCTTGGGTGCACCGATGCGTTCCAAACTGGTTCACGATCGTAGGGTTTTTTAAAAAATAATGATGCATTGTTTGTAGCGGTGTGCATCGGTGCACACCGCTACAAATAATGCATCGTTATTTTTTAAAAAACCCTATGATCGTGCACTAGTTTGGAATGCATCAGTGCGCCCAATGGACAAAAACGGACCATTATGCATTTTTAAAAGGAAAAACGCAATGCCAGTGCACCCGTTTGTTGCACATTGGTGCACTTGTTTAGTGCGCATTGCTGCTCGCGAGCTTTTTTTATATGATGTGCTTCGTGTTTTTTATTTTTCTTTAGATAACTATGAAACTATGCACCATTGTCTATTAGCACTGATGCATTGAGTTTTGGTGGCACACTAGTGCAATATAGACTTATAAATGAATCGTTAAAAAAACTTCCGCTAAAACATCCTCCCGTGCACCTCCACTAGTGACCTCCACTACAAACATATTTTTGGGCTACTTTTATAGGGGCTTCCGCAAAAACCTTTTCTATAGAGTATTTTCCTTGTAGTGGGTTGGAGTGCTTAGAAATGTAATACATCTATCTATATATATATATATATATATATATATAATACATCGTTGGCTGCAAGACGGACAAGAAAAAATATAGGGGGCTATGATTCCACAAGAGAGGGGGCTTAAGGGGATAAGTCTTTTTATTATATTTTATTTACCCATATTGGTTTTAATTGAGAAAAGTGGTTACATGAGATTCTTGATAGGAAGGCCATGTGGTTTTTGATTTCATGTAAATTGTAATTATATAAACATCTCTTGTGGGATGGGGCTTCTTCTCCATTTACTCTTACACTCTTTCCTTGGGATTCTTCCTCTTTCACTCTTGCTAATTCATGTGCTCTTGGTTGGAGCATGGTAATGAATGGTTGGAGAAGGAGAGCCATTGTGATATGGATATGAGGAATTACTGATCATTCCAGGTTAGAATGGATGCCTATGGGAATAATATTGATGGTAGTTCTGAAAGAACTATCACAACTGAGAATCCTTGTAGTTTCCAGCATGGATATTTTCTTACCAATAGCACTCAATCCCTGGAGAGAAATGGAACAACATGAGGGACTGCATGGAAAATAAAGGGGTTCATTTCTTTAGGTTGTGCAGGATGAAGGGGAAAGAGACATCGAAATTAGGATTGTTGTGTGGTTGGGAAAAACTAAGAGCTAATTAGCCAATTGTTGTGTGTTTTAGATTTGGCCTAGGACCCATCCTTGTGGATTCATAGCCCTGGCTCGGGGATGACCTGTTGTTGAGACTTGGAACAGTAATTTATATGGTTTGGTGGAACGTCTATGGTATGCATCTAGTTGGAAAATGTTTTTTATTAAGATAAGTGCTCGATGTCATGTATTTCTTTGCTTATATATTTATTTCCATTATGCACTAATTATTATCTCTGAGATTCATATTTTATAATATGTGTGCTTGTTGGTTATTGTTTTGCATGGAATTATATTCATTTATTTTATCTTATAGTATGAATTTTGATTATTTCATGTGATGTTATCATGTTTCTTTCATGCTTCTATATAAATTAAATGATATCACATTTCGAAATCAATTTTGAAGTGAGTTTTTGGAGTAGTGTGCCCACCTGTGGGTGGTTGGGTACGTTACACAAATATTGTTAAGCACATATATATGGATAAAATAAATTGAAAGTATAAAACAAATACATATAAAAATGATGTTTATTTAAAAAAATATAAAATTAACTTTTTTACAAAAATTCTTAAAAAGCAACCGGTGCACTAAAAACAAAACATATGCCTGAAAGACGATGCACTATATGATAAAAACAACACTGAAGTGCGATGTTATTACTAATATGCACCAGTGCCACTTTTCTTGTCACACAACTAAGTATTTGTGCGATACATCCCATAGGAAGCTACACATCGACGCACAAATCTATGGTGCCCTCTGTTAAACCAAAAGCATCAGTGTGTCAGATCTACCAAAGAACTAACATGATGTCAAGCGGTGTGTTGTATTACTAACACTCCACTAACGAGGCCTTACATAAGATGAACCACGATGTTTATTTTTTGAAACATGTCACGGTGTGTACGTTTAACCTTTACGCACTGGTGCGCCATGATTATTTTCGCACCACCACAGATTGCAACAGTGTGTCTACTAGGTCACACTGCTCTCATTGGTTATTACAAATTCACCCTAATGTCATTTTCTTTACAACATCGATGTGTTTGTTGGACTGATGGGAACCATTAGGTTAAATTTCATTATCACAGCTCAAGCAATACGATGTGTTACTATTAATGAATTGGTGCTACCATGATAGTGGAGCACTGCCATTTTGTTCTGTGATGTGTTGTAAAAGATAGAGCATCGGGAACGAGGCATCCAATGAGATACCCTGCTATGCCAAGTCAGGAAAAATATATAATGATGAATTTCTATAAATAGTACTAGTGTGTTTGCTTAAAATGGTTGCACCACTATATTAAGTTCTATAAATCATTAAGTTACAGGTGTCATTAATTAAGTGAAATTTATCGGTTCGGGTAAAAGCCAATTGTACGTTGATTGCAGAGAATTCCAAAGGATGCAATGCTTTGTTTTTATAATTCATCATGGTGATCTTGATTGAATGACACCAGTTATGGTTCTCACTATGAATTTATCACAGTACACACCGCTTCAAGGTGAGTTGAAGTGTTTAGGCGCATTGTGCAAAATTGGAAAAAATGCAAAATTTCAAGAGAAAATCAAATTTTGATTGGATAAAATGAAAATAGGAAGGTAATAAACAATTTACCTAGCATTTGATGTTTCGATGAGGTGTGGTTTCACCATTGAGAGGAAATTAAAATTCGTGGTAACTTGCAAAATTTGAAAATGTGTGGAATCTACCAATGGAGAAATCCAAGTCTGTGTAGAGAATTGGAAATAGGGTGTCTTAGGAAGGACGGTGAACATCAGTGCTTTCTTAAAAGTTTGGAAGCATGAGATTCACTATAAAAATGAAAATTTGTTTGGTAAATTTTTTTTGATTTACCCTATCGCAGTGTGACTGATGATAATGAGGCGCACTGGTGCATAATGTTCAACGACACCGGTGTGGTTTATTCGGTGCATGCATTTTTTATTATAAAGTATGGAGATGCTTTTGAACATTGGCGTACCAATGCTCTGTGGTTCATGTATGAATCAGTACGATTGGTTAAAACGGTTTCACCGCTACGTTAAGTTTTATAAATCATTAAGTTAGTGGTGTGTTTAATTAAGTGAAATGTCTTGGTGTGGGTTGAATCCAATTATGTGTTGGTTGCGAGCCATTCCAAAGGATGCATCACTTTTTTTTTATAATTTATCATGGTTCTCTTACTTGAACGACCTTGGTGCGTACATATATATGAGATGCACTGATGGTAGTTCTCACTATGAATTTAACACAGTACACACTTCTTTGGGGTGAGCCGAAGCGTTTAGGTGCACCATACGCAGAATTGGAAAAAGAATTGAAAAAAATGTTGAATTTCAAGCTAAATTCAAATTTTGATTGGATGAAAATGAAGATAGGAAGGTAATATGGCCTCTTATGTCCCGAGGAGGCATGGTTTCACTGTTGAAAGGAAATGATAATTCATGGTAATTTCCAAAATTTGAAAACATGTGGAATCTACCAATGGAGCTATCCAAGTCAATGTAGAGCACTAGAAACAATGTGTCTTAGGAAGAACGTTGAGAAAAGGTGTTTTCTTGAGAGTTTGGAAGCATGAGATGCATTGTAACAATGAAAATTGGTTTGGTAAAAAATTTATTTACCCTACCACAGTACATTTGACAACAGTTAGGTGCACTGGTGTGTAATGTTCAATGACGCTAGTGTGATTTATTCGATGTGTGTATTTTTTAGTATAAAGTATGGCAGTTCTTTTGAACATTGATGCATTGATTCTTTATTTTTCATGTACGCACCAGTGCGTATATAACTTAAAGGCGCATAAAAAAAAATCCACAAAAACCTCTAACTACATGCCTTTCCTATAAACATCTAAGGGTTAAATTTTTCGAGGAGGTTTCATAAAAACCTCCACAAGAAGGTGTTCTCCTTGTAGTGTGAATACCCTTGGAAGACTTGAAGAAGTTGGAGGTAGCACCATTTTTCAATACACTGAAAGTAGGGGCAGTTACACAACTCATAATCCAGTTAACAATATGCCACAAGAACCTAAGATGTAAAAGAAAAATTGTCAAATACAACCATGAGACCTTGTCATATTCCTTTGAGAGATCAAGTTTAACTACTACTGCTAGTATATGAGATAATTTTATAGAATATAAACCCTCTTGTGCTATGCCTATGGTCTCATGTATTTGTCTCCCTCAAAAAGGATCGACTTCAATTTGAGTGCCAATACCTTTGCAATTATCTTATAAAGACAATTGCACATGGAAGTAGGTCAAAAATCATCAAAGAAATCTAGATTATCTTGTTTTAGTATCAAGGCAATAAAAGTAGAATTTAAACTCTTTGTCATTCTTCCTGATGTTATTACCTCCTCCACCACTCTCAGCAGATCCTCACCCATTAAATCAAAGAATTCTAAGCAAAATTCCACCAACTACCCATCAAGTATCAGACTCTTGTCCTTACCAAATGACTGTAGGATTGCTAAAAGATCCTCCCTATTCATAGTTTTATATATATCCTTATTAAGGTCCTCATTAATCATTCTTGGAAAGAAAGAAATTACTTTTAAAGTCTCATCCAACTTCACCCTCACAGTTTCCTTATATGGCCCTTTGAAATGCTTGACCCTGAGATCTGTCAATCCTTTAAAACCTCTTATCTTCGTACCACCCTAACCTTTCAATTCCCAAATAGTATTTACATTCCGCCAATGGTTGAGAGTGAAAAAATTAGTATTATTGTCCCCCAACTTGATCCATGTTACTTGACTCTTCATGCATCAAACTGCCTCTTCCTCCTGTAATAACTTGGCCTACTTTGTCTCTAGTTCCTTCAATTTTAGTAGTTGATCCTCTTTGAGTATGCCTTCACCAAAACATGTTGTCACCTCCTTTCCTCCCCTTTCAACTTCCATGATCTTGATGTCCCAGTTCTGACATCTCTCCCTCACCCAAGCAATTACTTCCCTATTTACATTTTTTAAAGCCAACACAAATTGTTCACCAGCAAAAACGTCCAAGGAGGAATCATAAGCCTTTTAATTCTCCTTAACCAACTTGATAAAGTCTCATCCTTGACCTAGTCTGGATTAAACTTGAAGGGAGTGACAGTCTTGGCCTCATATACTTCCAACTCAAGGAAAATAGTGAATTGATCTGAGCATCTACTTGAGTCTACCCAAGATCTATTCTGAGGAACCTTTAGAAAAATCAATTTATGAGCCACAAATATGTCCATCCTCTTGAAGAACCTTGCCCTCCCAGATATGTTATTAGTCCAATAATGATTAAGTTTAATTGGTGCCACTTCAACCAAACCACAAGTTTCCAATCTATTGGAAAAGAAGTCCACAATATAGTCAACCCTCGCACTTCCCCCTCACACTTCTCTCCTAGAAAAGGTAAAATTCAAGTCCCATCCCATGATTAGGTTGTCTATATTGAACTGGAAATTTAAAACCCTATCCCAATATTGAAGACTTTCTTCATATGGCCCATAGACATGTACAAATATAAATAACATCTCTAAACTCTTACTGTAAACCTCTATACATAATCCCAAGGCAATTGCAAAGGAAATCATTAGATTTATATTTTGGTTCCACCCTATTATCAAACCATCGTAAATCCCATGAAAATCCACTTCAAGAAAATTCCAACTGCAAAAAACCTTCCTCAACTCTTAAATCACTAAGTCCCCCTCCCCATAATCTCTTGAATCAATAACATACTAGGTATATTGAGTTCCACTAGCCATTTTAGGGGCAATTTCTTGGATTCCCCCCCACCCCAACCCATGAACATTTAATGAAATAATCTTCATAGGAGGGCCGAGAAAGAGGCTCAACCTGCTCTAAGGGCCCCAATAATTAACTTTTTCCTTCCTTGATTTATCTCATAAATAGATTTCTCATGTGACCTCTTTAGGGAAGACTTCCTATTCATTTTGTCATGATGAATGTCCTTTAGAAAATAAAAACCAAACCCCCCGACTGAGAAGGAACAATAGGAATGGACCCCTTCTGAGGTCGTAGTTGGTAGCCCCCTCCCCTCCTTTGGAGAGTGAAGAGGAGGAGTCAGATACTCGTTCCCAATGAGAGTTGTGTACCATGAAAGAGGGATCAATATCCCTTAATAGGTCCACATAGGCCACAGGTGGGTCAAAGGACATGAGTCGGTGAGGAGACTCGACTGGCTTCAAGGAGATGGGGCTTGGCTAACTATCCCCCTTATTCCCTCCCAAATGAAAATGCAAACCCTTTCCGAAAATCCCATAAAAAACATTAGAAAATGAAGTGGATAAAGTAACAACAAGTTTATCAGACTTACCCAAACAATCATTATTCTCTAAGTCCCATCCATTCGCCAACAAAGTTACTTGGAGTCTCGCAAAAAAAGAATAAACACCACCTGTTGGCCATGCATCCACACTGCTCAAGGCCTGGAAAAATCTAAATTGGGCACCTTCAATAGGAGGGATATACACATCACCAAACACAATATGCCCCAAACTTATGGAAATAACATCAGCTAGCACCCCTTCTGACCAGTTTTGACCCATAACAATGCCATATTGGTTCTTCCTTACCAATGAAATGGGACCCAAGATAATAGGAAAATTACCCCTAAATCTTTGTTCAAACCATCCTTTTTCCTCCACACTTGTTTGACCATCACCTTGTCAATTTCTTTAAAAACATGGTCAAGCTCATGTCAATGAACACACTGAAAAGGAATATTTAAGTAATCAAGGATTTGTGTATGTCTTTTACCATCCCAAACCAAATCAATTGATTCAAATAGGCCTTTACTCACATCAATTTCTACCAACACCCTCACCACAATATGCAAGACTGGTGAAAAAAAACTATCATCCACCAAAACCATCTTTCCCAACAAGTTTCCAATGGCCCAAATTGTCGGCTTAGACCAGAACTCCTTCGACAAATTTGGCAGCTTCACCCATACAAGTGTTTTACCAATAAAATCATTCCTTGGATCAAATAAAGGTGACCATGGCTTAATAGATAAGAGAGAATTATCCATAAACCAATTCCCCTTCAAAATGGAATTCATGTCCTCAACAGAGTGAAATATAAAACCTATCCAACCTCTACACAAAAAATGATAAGGAATTAGGAACCAATTTTCACTTACCCACTTTCAAAGAAGCTCCATACCCGCTCTTCTACCCTAAATGTTTTTGACTAACATCTTGCCAGACAGGTCTAGGATTTAGTCCACTCAAACCCTTTGCCAAGAACCAATGAAACCCCATCACCTTGACCTCTCACAAATTGTTGCTTCCTCCTAGCCCATCCAAACTCTTGGCTAATATTTGAGCCACTTTGTAGGAGACCCTGGTCCAAAAGACTACCAATAAAACCTTCACCTCCAACTCTCAAACCAATGTTGCTAAACTTCGACCCAATGTCAAGACCCTCTCTCCCTTCATCACCTGAGCCAAAAACTATGGTCTACACTTGTTCTGACAAAAAGAACGAAGAAATTTCTACCCCCTCTGCAATAACATCTCCCGGCTTCAAAAAACAGTCTTAAACCACGAGTGGTTGTCTGATTAGATCTTGAACAGATCCGTAGTCAGTGCAGAGATTAGATTATTCTTTTGTACCCTCCTCTCAACCACTAAAACCTATCCTCTCCATCGCCAATTCATCCTCCTGAAACCTACCTATAGCTGTCTTGACTTTCGGGGAATTTACAAGAAATGAAGTTCTCTAATATCATATCATCCATATAATTGACTAATTGGACAGATTCCTCCATCCGAGTAACTTCAAACCTCATCGCCTCCCTGAGAATTTGTCAATGATGTCCAAGAATCAAATCACCCTCTAATTCTAAGCGTCTATATAGGAAGCTAGCAGTACATTAGACTCACCTTGTTTGGCTCAAAAACATCTCTGAGCGTCTTTGTTAAGCATGTCCATAATTCTGAGCACCCAGTAAGAAATGACAACATTGTACTAGTGGCAATCAGTGGATAGGTTTGCAAATTGCATTGCCACCAACTACTCCAAAGACTGCGGCTACATGTTCTTATCCCAGGTCATTTTTAGAGGGAAGAGGGTGAAGTCTACAACCAAAATACAACCTTGCACCCACACTCTACCCCATATTGTGAATCACACGAGTTCCAAAGATGCCAAGAGAGGAAGATGCATCGATCACTAAAGGAGCCACCTCCAAGCTAAAAATGGAGTCACCATGGGGATAAACGACGCACAAAGTAGTCGTCAAGAACTATAGAACAAGGACTAAAACCATAAGGAAGAGAGTTGGCCTTGCCAAGCCAACTGCCAAGGAGAGCCAAGGATAGCCTAATCATGTCACGTGCAACTAGTGTCAAACCCTAGTTGGTTGTATCAAATGGAAAGGCACCAGGAGATGTCATGTTGTTCTAAATATACACCTATCTACATACATAACACATAAAAATATTATTAATCTAGTTTTTATTAGTTTATGTAACAATCTAGTCAAACTAAAAAATTACATTTAAACTTATGTATCTTAAATTTACATTGAATTGCAGACAATGAAGGATAGAATTCAAGAAATGGAAAAACATAAACAATCAACCCAAGAAGGAGGGGTTGAAGAAAATCACAACTTGAGAGATAGGATTAAAGAGCTAGAAGAAAAACTAACCAACAATTTGACCCTCA
>ML824838.1:34811-49493 GCA_009831015.1 Picea engelmannii | reverse complement strand
TCAGTGTGTAAACCTTTAACTATTCTTCAAATTTTGCACTCTAAAAAATGTTTTCACTTCTAATAATTTGATCCCTATGGACACTTGAGTTAAAATAGATCTATGTTGATATTAATATTAAGTGAAAATAGATCTATGCTGATATTAATATTAATGCATACAAATACATTAATATTATTTATATAATATTAAGATAAATAAAAAAAACATGAAAAACTATATACTATTATAATAATAATAACACATTAATTTTAAAATCTAGTCAAACTTAAAAAATTTACTTACTTATAATAATGAGAGAGTCAAACCAGGCAAAAAAATGTAACTAAACTGCTCTGGATATGAAGACCTGAGGAAGCCAGCCTTACATAAGTCTTTGTTACGACTTATTACATTTGAATTGATACTTGGATTCTTGAGAGTTCCAGGAAGTTACTTCTTCCAAGCTGTGATCCAGACTGTATGCAGTGTACTATGCGTGATATTGGCGTGACTTGTCGAGTCGGCATCGTGACAGTAACGAGGACTTGGTGGATGGGCAATATTAAGCGAGTTAATTATTGACGTTTTGTGGAATTTTTTTCCTTCGAAAACTTATTTGACAGTAAAACAAAAAATTAACCATTCTAAACTGCAAGCATCAAACTACTCAGACAGTTCCGGAGTCTGTAGCCGAGGTACTGTGCAGCAAAGGAATTCCAGAGTCTGCAGCCGAGGTTTGTACTTTCTAATGAATCATGTATTTGTACTTTTTATTTGATGTATCATGTATTTTTATTTGTACTTTTTAATGAATCTTCATGATGGTTTTTTAGGATTATTTTGTTGTATTTAGATTAGTTATTATGTTTTCAAGCTGGGTTGAGTTGAGGTCAGCTCCAATGTTGGATGTGTTTTCAAGTTAGGTTGAGTTGAGGTTAGCCTCAATGTTGAATGGAAGAACTTGTTCCCTCATAAATAGCTTTCATCCTCAATCTCTTCTTATGAAATTTGAACCAATTATCTGATGAAAATTAAACCCACATAAACCAACTGATTTACACCTTATGGATAGACTAACTCTTATAACTCTTATATTATTAAACTTGTCATAATTAATGACATTCAAAAATCTCATTTATCAACATGTAATTTTTAATTTCTTTTCCTTGGTTTTATATTTGTGATTTATGAAAACTTTTACTTATAAATTTTTTATTTAATTTTTCATTATTTATATAATCATGGATTTTTGTCTTTATATGTAGGTAGTTTTTCTCTATCTATTTATCCAACAGAAACACCCCCCATAATCGATGATATTCAAAAATCTTATTCAATAATATATAATTATTTTAATTTTTAATTCACTAATCATAAAGATATTTTTCTTTTTTAAATTGTTTGTTATATAAATAAAATTCTGCTCTACAACTACATTGGGATTATATCATTACGTCGAAAGGCGTATACCTATTGACAATGGGCAGATTTAATAGGGGTTTAGTGCTTAATAAATTTTCTATGGACAGGATTAAATATTGCTGGAATATTCTTAGTAGTCACACAAATAAATGGCTGTGATTTCAATCATTAACTTCCTAGCTATTATAAAGACATCTGTTTATGTGTTTACTTTTTTACATTTACCTAATCATATTTAAAAATTACTTTGATAGCTAACTGATTGCCATCTAAGTGATTAACAGAAATTAAAATATTAATACCAGATAAATGAAGCTCAACCGTTTATTTGTTAATCAATAATAAAATTTAATATATTCTTTTAAATATTCTTTTCATCTCATCAGCCTTTCTGTGTTGATCAGCCACAATTATGTAACTGTGCTAGTAGATAAATCATTTGATATAAAATTTTCATATAAAATTGTTATTTAGCAAAAAAAAAAATTATTGGATAATATATTTGAGACAAACTTCAAATCATCAATTACTAAAATTATCAAATTTAAAATCATTGATTACAAAAACTCTCAAATTTAAAATCTTCAATTACAAATTTTCAAATTTATTGTTCAAATTTAAAATTATGAATTACAAAACTTCTCAAATTTATTGTGGTTTCAAATTATGGACGGCTTTGGCATGTGCTTTTTAGAAGTTTTGGGAAATCTTTTTGCCATTGATTATCAGTGATCTTTCAAATGATCATCTTTATAGGATGATGTTGAAAGGTTTATTTTCTGAAGGTTTCACAAGTGATTATTAATTAAATATTAAGATTGTAATTTTATTTAATAAAGTATCATTTATTAGATGTAGTTTTGAGCATCTTGTATATAGATAGTATTTAGGTATGAGGTTTTCTTTTTTTTTACAAAATATAAAAACTTGCAAATTTGAATAATATTAATAGAATAAAAGAATAACGAAGGATTATTAAAATAATAATCAATTAATTGAATAATTAAAATTTAAAATAATTAAGACAAGATTAAGATAAAGAAATAATAATCAGATTCATGATAAATAATTAATTATGGAGTGAGTAAAAAGTAATGATTACAAGATTAAATTAATAATATTAGTAAAATAAAAAGATAACAAATTTCGTTATTAAAATAATATTTAATTAATTGAATAATTTAAAGATTAAAATATTTGATTCACGGGTGTAGAACACTCAGTGATGGAGTGTACTATTGAAGTCACCTCGACCGTAACCTTGTTATAATGGTAACAGTAAGATAAAATATTTAAAATTGAGATACAAATAAATATTTTAAAGAGTTGTAAATTAATTCAATTTAAAATAATAATAATAATTTATAAAAAATGGTAATTAGGTCGATAGGTGTACACTTATTGGAAATGAGCACTTTTAATAATCTTTTAATTATAAATGATAATCCTATGGCTAGCAATTGAAGATGTTAGCATATTTTTAGTAGTCCTTATCAATCAATCAATGAGATTTAATGTTTATATCTTCCTACCATTTTTTAATGCATCCCTTAACCTATTTACTTTTTCACATTTATTTAATCATATTAAGAAATTACTGTGTAACCCTCTGATTATCACGTTTATATGATTCTGGAATCTGCACCTATCATATTGAATGAGCTTTTCATTTTCTACATGAGCCTCGAGCGTAGTAATGCATGATGCCAGGAGTCCTAAAATGCAATGACAAGTGGAATAACAGGTGTAGTAACCCGCAACTGACTCAATTGCCTGTAAATCATTGGCAAAAAAAATGAAAGCGCTCATATAATTGCTACCCGATGAAAATATTTGGGTATGGACAGAGTATCGTTGAACCACCTATCATATTGGATGAGCATTTCATTTTCTACATGAGCATGGAGCGTTGTAATGTATGATGCCAGGCGTCCTAAAAGGCAATGGCAGATGGAATAACAAGAACCATGATAAATCATTGGCAAAAAAATGAAAGCGCTGAGATAACTGCTACCCAAGAAAATATTTGGGTATGGGAAGAGGATCGTCGACCCACTCAATTCCCTGTAAATCATTGGTAAAGAAATGAAAGCGCCCTTTTCAGCGCTCGGATCATTGCTACCAGATGAAAATATTTTGGTATGTTTTCTCTCTGCACAATATCTAGGGTTTTGAGACATGCACAATATCTAGGGTTTTAAGACATCAACAGTACTAGCTAGGGTTTTAATAATAGAAGTTGGATGTTTGTGTTTGGCCACTGTATTGCAGACTATGCATGTTCATACTTTTTAGTTGAAGGCGGACTTTCTCCTAGGCGAGAAGAGTCTGCAATACACTTAAAGCCAATAAGATGCATGTTGAAATCACAGATAATACTATCCATGGCTTGGAGCAATGCCTTCGCTTAAATTCAGTATACATGATTCTATGTTTTCTTGTGTAGAAGCTTATCACGTCATCTATAGCTTTGTCGATTGGCTCGTATTTGATGTTCTCGGTCGGTAGCTCCCCACGCATTATGTTCTAGACATTGGCAGCATCATTGTTTTTTTTTACGAGAACGGTTAGGCTGTATTAAGCAGCTTTCTAGCAAGCCAGAATCAAAAAGTTACAAATCTGAAGAAGGTTGGTGACCTCTAACAATGCTGCCAACCTTCTTGTGAATATCTTGGGAGTCCATTCCCATTTGCTGCTTGAGCTAATTCGAGAAAATGACAAAAAATGCATACATGAGTAAATTCTCACAAACTGTGAGCACAGTAGAAGACAGAAGCAAAGCATTAAACTGCAGAGGATGAAATTTTCCCCTTAAAAAAGGGGTCCAGCTGTTTCTGAGAACCTAAATAAATGTTGGAGGCCGCCTCCTTTTCTCTGCGCGCTTTGTTGGTCTTTCACCCTCGGGTAAGGGGTGGAGACGGAACTGGGATGTGTTCAGTTTCAGAAGTTTCCACAGAGCCGCTAGAGGGGGCTGAAACAACCAAACCTGCGGTAGGGGGCTCCGGAACTAAGGCCCGAACTTCTCTCGCTGCTACTGACTCTGGGGGGGTGGAATCCGGAAGGCTTTCATCTGCCGGAGGATTTCCCTTAACTGTTGTTGTTTCTGGATCTGGGGCTTCGTCTTCCTTCAACGCATCAAAGCTGTTTTTATTTTCTAGAGTTGCCTCTGTTGAATGAGTGGCCTTCTAAGCCTGGGGTAGTGGATCCTTTCGCCTTGGCTGCCTTCGTCGGCTAGATACTGGCTGAAAATCATCTTCTTTGACTGGTCCCGGCACCTCAGAGGCTTTGGGGCATCTTTTTGCAAAATGACCGTAAGCATGGCACCGGAGGCACTTAAAAGGAATCTGCTCATAGTCCAGCTCTTGGATATGGCACCATTCCCCCAGGCAGAGCTTAATGGCTTCCGAGAGGCCTTCCTCGAGGTTAACCTCCACACAAATTCGAGCGCAGGTATACTGATCCCCTTTCGGCTCCACACTGTCCAGGAAATGCCCTAGCTTATTGTTGATGTCCTCCAGAGAAATTCTCCCCCAGAGATGCAAGGGAAGATGGGGCAGCCTAACCCAAACAGGGGTTGCGGTGATCTCGGCTCCGGGATTGAAGTCAAGGGTCCAGGGGGCTAAGAACAGCCCTCTCGCCCCCATGAAATAGGGTCCAGATATGAAAACTAGATCACGATCCTCTGTCCCCGAGAAAAAAAACCCTGCCTACTGCACACGTAGAGACTTTTCCTTGTATCAGCGACTTCCAACGATCATCCATCCATGCCTCCACCGTTTTGGGGCTGGGCCATAACCCCGTAAACTTTCCGATGAGGGCATTTTCTGCTAGAAGAAGGGAAAGATTGCATGGCTCCTCTGGAGATAGCGCCAGCGAAGGGATCTCTTCTCTCTTCTTAACGAACTTAGACGAGAAAGAAGGCTTGGATTTCGGTCCTGCCGAGCGGACTAACGCTTTGAATGCTTCCAAAGGATCTTCTTCCATCTCGACAGTCAGATTTGGAGCCACCGTAAGGGCGCCGACCACCAGCAAACAAGTCACAGAGGCACCGACCACCAGCAAAGAGGTGCCGACCACCAGCAAGAGGGAGGTCGATCGCTGCTCCAAAACGTGTGAACGCTCGCTCCTATCCGTGGCGTATGATCTGTTGTTGAATCCGTGCTCCTGCAGTCGAGAAACTAGAGCGGGACGGCTAGGGTTTAGGCCCTAGCCGCGATGGCTTCCGCTTCGCTTCATTTTTAACATTAATAACAGCCCATCGAGATATATTCCCAGGGATTGTCTGGAGTAAATTATTGTTGTTTGTTGCTCATAATAAAAGGTGGTGAGCTTGGCTCGGAACGGTTAATCAAACAACGAGCAGTGGCCATGTTTGGGTTCGAGCCCGAGACCTGACCGTCATTACATGACCGACCTTACCACTACGCCGCACCCACGACCTTGCAGCATCATTGTTGGTGGCCAAGTGACTATGTATTATACCGCCATTTCTCAGTGTTTGCATGTCGTCAGCTTTGTCGATCAAGCGTTCCATCAAGTCCACATATGACATGAGGGGTTGTGATCTCTTTTCCTGTTTAGAAGCCTTAAATCTCACCAAATTTCTCAAGGCGACATTTGTTCTTCCGTATATTTCAATTGTAGGTAAGTAAAGCATGTGGTTTCTGCTATCAAAACCAATTTCGTTCAGCAGCCCTTTGTTTGGAGAAAAATTCACCCTTTTTTTCTTTCAACTGTATCGTTGGTGGGAGAGTGATGCAGCTGATGCCCCTCTTTTTTTAACTCTGTTTATTACAATTTGTTTTCCTTGGTTCATAAGGGTCTTTAAAATATGAAGAGCGGATAATGTTTTCATACACAAATTCCAAAAGATGCCATTCCCCCCTCGATGGGACTACAACTATTAAATGTGAATCCTAACTGTTACACTTATATCGAATAGGTGATAGATTGAGCCAAGCTTGTTTCATAATACAGTCTATCTTTTGATCTATATATGGCTGCCATTTACAGATCATGTTAAATTAAAAATTTTAAACAATAAGTTGCTTTGTTATGTATTACTAAGCTACATATTCTATTATATATGTTTAAATTAAAAAAATTAAACAATAAATTGCTTTGTTATGTATTACTAAGCTACATATTCTAATTTTATATATGTTTAAATCAAAAAATTAAACAATAAACTGACATTCAATTTAAATTAAAAAATTTAAACAATAAGCTTAAATTTAAAAAATTTGGGGTTGCTTCCTCATGGATCTTAGTATATATGTTTTCACATTTTCTTTGCTTTATTTCTATTTTGTAAATGTTTCATAACATTGTTAAATTTTTAAAGAAAGAGATTTATTTCATGCGTAATTATATATTACATTAGATGAGGTACTCCATCTTATTCTTCACTTTTACATCGAATTTTCGCTTGGCACTGTTTTTATACATTCAACCTCATAATGGTGAGAATGAAATCCCACTCCTAATATACAAAGATGATAAAAAAACAACCACCATCATATGAAAAAATATTACTATACTTTTGTACTTTTATTTTTAGATGTTAGCTTTTACCTTTTGATTTTTTTAATGAGCAAAACTCTATCCAAATTCTCACTATTTATTTATATAATCTTGGCAAAGTAACAAGGAACCTCAATCCTAACATAAAGAGATGATTAGAAAAAAACCATAATTAGAAAATCAATCTCACTATTTATTTATACAACTATTTATTTATACAATTCCCTCAAAGTAAAATGGAACCTCAATCCTAATACACAGAGATGATTAAAAGAAAAACACAATTAGAAAATCAGTCCTTTTTTTCAGGGAAAAATTTGTTCAATTATATTAAACATATATTTTTTTTACATCTTCCAAAATCTTGCAAAGACCCATTACATGGCCATTCTATGAGATTAGTAATTGAACCAAAAACTTACAAAAAGGATGGAGACTGCAAAATTCATATGTTCCAAATCCATACAAGAATCAGAGAAACATGTCCATTACAAAATGCAAAAGTACATAAAAAGAGTATCTAACAAAATAAAACAAAAAGTAATATTGTTGATCAATTAAGAATCTCCATCAAAAGATTAATGGATTCTAAATTGTCTCCTAAGTCCTGTTGCTCCATTTGTCCATCGATAATATGAAAGAGTGCCCTCTAAATCTTCGATGGCTTGCTTTGATAATTTGTTCGCTTCAGTATTAAAATTTCTGTAAATATGTTGGAAGGTAATAAACTGGAACTTCTCTGAAAGTGATAAAATTCTTGCTTTCCAACCTTCCAATGAGCTTACCTGAAGTTCGTCCTTGTTTATAAGCCAATCGATGACTACTTTTGAATCTCCTAGCAAATGGATACAAGGAAGAGCCAAATGATCTACTAACCACAGCAAAGCCCATGCTCCCATGAGTTTTGCTTTAGTATTTGTACCTCTTCCACAGTTTAGTGTCCATCTATAAATAGTAGCATCTAGAGCTTTAATAATACTCCATGCACCACACCTGCTACCATCTCCTTTGGTTGCACCATCAAACCATGCCAATGTTGAATCCTTGCGATAAGAGATCAAAATGTCCCTCGGAAGTATGTCTTTTGGATGAGAAGAGGATCCAGAATGTAATGCTAAAATCTTATAGAGAACTGCATGAGTTGACGGATTGGTATCCTAAAAAATTGTTTTGTTTCATTCTTGCCAAATGTACCAAATGATATAAGTAGTGATCTGAGAAGGGACAGTATTTTCCAAATACTGATTCTTTAAACATTCTAAAAGTGTGTTCCCAGACAAAATCCTTTTCAGATTTAACTCCTTAGAAATCAAATTCCACACTGAAATGGCAAAGGGACAGAAATTGAAAAGATGAATAAATGTCTCTATATCAGATTTACACAGAGGACAGTGTCCTGGTCCTTTCCATCCCCTTTTCTGCAAAGAGTCCCAAGTTAATATTTTACCCTCCATCTCCATCCAAATAAACAATTTAACTTTTAGTTGTGCTTTCCATTTCCAAATGGATTGTCTCCAATTTTCTACTTTTAACAGTCTTTTAGAAGAGATTATGCTCAAATAGAAGTTTTTAACAAAGGGTGATCATGTGTTATCTCCACCAATCCACATTAGAGTGTCCCTTGATTCTTGGATAAGAGATTCAGAATCTGATAATGCTCTTCTGAAATGATCCCACTCCAAAGCATATTCTCCCTCCAATCCCAGATCACTACTGCCAAGCCAATAGGAAGATAATGACTGATTTTATGAATAATTCTTGGCCTGTGCAAGGGTAAATATGTTTTTTTCTTTTAACACAGTCAAGATATTACTAGAGAGAAAGGAGTTATCACCCATTCCCAGTATTTGATCCTTACCCAACACAATAAGATGTCCAGTCCTTGGAATCCAACTTAAACCATGTAAAATTAAATAAATAACTTTTAAAAGTCCACTCCAGATTCTAGACATTCCAGTCTGTTTGAAATACTGTGATCTAAGCTAGTTAATCACAGTAGCTCGATGAAGATATTTTTCGATCACGACCCTATGCCAAATTCCATCTCCCATAAGAACTCTCCATAAAGTGTTCACGGCTAGCGAATTACTGAAGTCAAAGATATTGTGAATGCCCCACCCCCCAAAAGACTTAGGAAGGGAAATCTGCTCCCAGCTGCACATATGCATTTGGTGGGATTCACAATTCCTTTTCTAGAGCAATTTGAACATGAGTTTCCTTAGATTGTTCAAGACGAAGCACGGGACAACTGCCAGGGACAGCCAAAAAAAAGGTTAACTAATTAGCACTGCTTTCAAGAGAGTAAGGTGTCCTCCTAAAGACAACCACCTATAGCACCAATTATTTATCTTGTTCTCCAACTTCTTATCAACCAACGCCAATATTCCGAGCGTCGAGCTCCAGCCTTCACAAAAAAACCAAGATACTTGAAACCCTGTTCCAACTCTAAAAATCTGAAAGGAAAGAAAGCTTGAATAGAATAAGATCCTGATCCGACAGACCATCTTGGTGAAAAGTGGACTTCGAAGCATTTATCATTAATTCAAAAGTCAAACTAAAAAATTTAAGCACTTTATCTATCTCCCACCACTCTTGCATAGTTGCTCCTGTCATTATGGTCACATCGTCCACAATTAAAATATGTAATATTTTTATAGATCTCGAAACTTTAATACATGTCATCTTACCCTCTCTTTGACTTTCTTTCAATAGGAGACTCAAACCTTCCATCACTAAGATAAAAATGAAAGGAGATAAGGGGAAACCTTGCCTCAAGCCCCTCCTGCTCTTAAAGAATTCAGTGGCTTCTCCATTAATCAAGACATAATAATAAGTATATACCACAAAAATCATTATCCAATTTGTCATACTTAGGCCCAATTTGTTTTGGAGAAGAAGAATGACCAGTAGGTACCAGTTAACACAATTGTATGTTTTTTGAAGATCCAACTTTGGTACCAAAGACTTTGATTTCTTTTTTTTGATACTATGTATACATTCATGGATTGTTCCAATGGAATCATCTATCTGCCTCCCCTGTAAGAACCTCAGCTCCTCTTCGGAGAGAGATCTAGAAAGAATCGGTTTAATCTGATTAGATATTATCTTTTAGATGATCTTGTAACAAATATTACACAGAGAGATCGGTCTATAATCTCCAAAGTGAAGAGGTTTGTTTACTTTGGGGATTAAATTAATAAAAGTTGAATTTAAAGCTCCTGGTATAAATCCCTTTGTTCTAGAATCTTCAATCATTTCCAGAAGATCCTCTCCAACTATATCAAAAAAATGCTTAAAAAACTCCATTGTCCAGCCATCCGGGCCCAGAATCTTATCCACTTTAAAATTTGATAAGACTTTCTTCAGCTCCTCCTTGTCAACAGGTTTGTAGAGGGCATCGGCCTCTAAGTCGATTACCATGTTTCGAAACAATGCAACCACTCTAACTTGTTCACCAAGATTTAATTCCACGGGTTTATTATAGAAATCTTTAAAATGTTTTATTGTTGCTTCTTTAATATTTTCCTGACCTCTATAGACTAGTCCCTCTTCATCTTGTATCTCCCAGACGTACTTATGATTTCTCCTAAAATTGGCGAAAATATGAAAGAATTTAGTGTTTAGATCTCCACTCTGAATCTACATTGCTTGACTTCGCTGACACCAATGTTCCTCAATTTACTTTAGTAAAGTATTCCTTTCTTGTTCCAACTCTTTTAATGACAAATCAACCAAGTTCAGACAGGTGCCCTCCACCAAATTTTGAAGTCTAAATGAGATCTCATTTTCTAGTCCACCGAGACTAGCATTTTTTACAGTTCTTTGTTCCTTCTGCCAGACTTTTGTAAGTACTTTTAAATCTCTCAATTTCCAGACCAAACACTTCTTCTTACTAGTCTCCCGAAGATAAATAGGACCTGTCCACAGTTTTTGAACTATAGAAGTAAAACCAATTTCTAAACTCCACAGAGGATTGAATTTGAATGGATAAGCCTTGAAAACAGGAGGAAGGTCCAGCTGGAGTAAAATCGGGGCATGGTCTGAGATAAATGGGAATTCCACCCAAGTTTTATAGATGCCATTCGCATCCACTAAATCCTTGGAAAGTAAGGTTCTATCCAGTCTTTTAGCTATAAAATCTTCTTCTGCTCGACCATTTCTCTAGGTAGGAGCCACTTTCCCGGCACTATATCAATTAGCTTATTTTTATGAATCAAATTGGTGAAAAAACTAGCCAACGATCCCATAGAAGCCACACCGCCCCAAATTTCACCCGTGGATAAAGTCAAATTTAGGTCACCTGCTAGTATAAGATTTTTCAGAGACAACAGACCCACAGACTCCAATCTTTCCCAAAATAATTTACGCTCCACACAAGGCCCATATACATTAAGGAGGTTTATCTTTCTTTTTTACTCTAAGCAGTAACTTGTCAATACGGTCCCACCACATGTCAAGAATGGCATCATATCAAAAACAATTAGATCCCAAGAAGCCAACAATCCTCCAGAATTACCAACTGAGTTTATCGCACAACAATACCACTTCAGCCGCAGAATTTGAAAGAAATTATGAGCCTTTTCAGAGTGAACTAAATTCTCTTGTAAGAAAACAATATTTGGACGAGATTTATCCAAAACACTATGAACCGAGGCCTTTTTTGGGGAGCCTCCAGTCCCCCTTAAATTTAGTGAGAGTAATAACATTACTTAGATCTCACAAGGGCCTTCAACACTCTAAGGGCCCCACCATTGGTAGGAATATGTGACACAAACTCAACTTTTGAAACAAGTGTGGGTTTTTTTTTTTCACTTCGAGTTTTAATAGGGGAGTGTGCAATTCCCAAACCCCGGGACCACACAAATTCTTTCCCAGCCTCACCCTCCATAGAACGTGAGCATATAGCCTCCCCACTTTCAACTACTGGATCAATAGTTGCTTTCCCAATAAAAACTGGTAAAGGTAGAGATGTGTCACTTCCATGGATTAAAGGAATCAGTGAGTCTGAAACAACAGAGAGGCTTGAATCCTCCTCTTTCGGTTCTCTATACCCGGGTGGAAAAATCGAATCACCCGACAACAAATGACTACTCTCCGGACTACTCAAGGGTTCAATCGAAATGGAAGGTTCTAAAGGAGAGGAACTGGAGACTTTTTTACTCTAGAAGCAACCAAATGGTCAGTATGAAGCACTGGCTCCAGAGGCAGGTTTACACTCGTCGAGTGAAGTAAGGAATATCGACCCCCATGAGAAAGACATTTTTTAATTGAAACCCCTGTGTCAGCTAATGAAGATGATGTTGACTTTGAAGTAACTCTCTTCAACCAAATAAAATAACTTATAATTCACGTTCCAACATCGAAAGTGAACTGAAAAAAAACAGGGCAATGTGCTTGTAACTTACTGATAATGGAAGCAAAATTCTCCAAGTAGCTAGGATCAATCCAGTCCCTATTAGCTTCCTCAAAACCATAGAAGCCAGTTTCCATAAAAGAGTCTGGGGTACAGTAATAATTCTCAGTATCTTCCTTAGATTTTACAGCTTCTTCAATACCTTTACAGTCTCTCTGCAAGTGAGAAGTACTTTGGAAGTAACTGCACCTGAACGAAATCCCAAGATACTTTAATCTTTGGAGACAACAAATACCACGCCACTCAACATCTAATGTCTTCGGAAAACCCAGATGAACGTCCAATTCTACCAGCACCCTTGCTACTTTCCTAGTTGATGCCTCCAAATTCCTTTTATCTATCATGATGAAACTTCCCAGAGAATTTCCAATGGCCGCCAGTGCTCCCTCATTCCACAAATATAGCAGTAACCCTAGAAGAAGAACCCATAAATGCCTTAAGGAGAAATATCCAGTCTCTGGATTAAATGTTAGCCGCCATTTCTTAAGCATGGGACTGTTATTTCCATTGACCCAACTCCTTCCTAACAGAGTCGCTACATATTTCAGACAATCACAGATAAACCCTATCCATCCTTTAGTTAAGAAATATACTTCTGGGATATATCCTAAAAATGGCAACCAAACCCGCTCCAGCCAAACCAAGCAACTCTCCATGCATAAATTACTATATGAGAATCTCCCCACTAAGCCATAAAGAGCCATTCTGCAAGTGTCCTCCAACCCTATGTTCGAACATAGAACCATTATTTTAACTGATTTATTTTTCGACCACTATCTTCGGCTCTTCCAGGTTGGAATAGGAACAAGATTTTTAAAACGGTAACTAGAAGAACCATTCACCTTACTGGTATTTTTTAGCACGAGCATCGGAATCTGAGACTGGACACCTAGTGAAGACTCTGATAGGGCTGATATAAAGGTGTCTAAGGAAGGATCTAAAGCCTGCTCTGAGCTATGGAATAATACCTGTGTATCTGTTTAAACACCTGATGAAAAAAAAGCTTTGGAGTGTTTCCCCGTAAACACCCCCGATGAACAATGAGGAATATTAACTACATCCTCCTGCCAAAAAGCATAAACCGACTCATTTAAGAGTGCATTTACCTTTGCATTTAAAGTCTTCAGACGATGGTTATCCATCAGGCTTCCACTTGGAAGGCACTTAAAACAACGTATATAATCAAGGGCTAAGATCTCTTCTGAGATCTATGAGGGAAGATAAGGAATAAATGAAATAATAATAGATACAATAGTTAAAATCCACCTATGAAGCACTAACCCAAAAACTAGCAAGAGAAACAGAAAAGACCACCAATCCCGGCAGAAGAAGTTCAGCTACCAAGAATAGAATTTAATGTCTCGAAAAGAGGGTGGGTTGTAATAAGTTCCACACACTCAAAGGAAAAAACGCTAAAAATAGCTAAAACAAACAATGCTAAAACCATGGAGATTCTAACTTAAACTAAATCCTTTGTAAAAAACAGAGGAAAAGACAAAAGAGAAACTAAAGAGACCATCCATTCCATACTAGACCAACGATGAAACAAGCTGCATCCATGGCTTACTCTAGACATTTCCCGCTAAAAAAAAATTGAAATAACTTGTAGCACTCCCTGGTTCCTTCTCGCCCTCCGTCAAGTCCTCTCCCTGTGACTCAAGCTATCACTCACTTGAACGTCAGTCCTAACATAAAGAGATGATTAAAAAAAAAACACAATTAGAAAAGTAGTTCTTACTTGAAAATCCAAAAATATTGTTTCTTTAAGCAAGACCAATACAATGTTTTCACAAGCATGAGAACCCTTCCCCAGGTATTTTCTTCAATTAAATTGATTTAATTAGGATAATATTACTAATGTAGAACTCCATTAGTAATACATGCATATGGTGGTTAGCTATAGTAATACGATTGTTGAGGAGAAATATTTGAGTTAGGGTGTTGTGGATATTTGAGTTGGGTACTAAAAAATTAGGGTTTCTATATGAAACATTTAGGGGCTAAGGTTTGTTTTTATGATAAAAAAAAAGCAATGTTTGTTATGGTAAGAAAAAATAGGGTTTTTTATTAAAAAAAAATAGTGTTTTGTTATGATAAGAAAAAATATGGTTTTTTTTATTGATAAACTTTAATTTTTCATAACAAAAATTCTACAAAAAAAAATCTATAATTATGTATTTTTATAAATATAATTATTAGAATCAGGGGTGATTTTAAGAACCCCCCGTAAATTTATATGTATAATAAATGGGCGAATCCCCATGATACATAGGAAAAATTGAAGGCTATTTTATCAATAATATAAAATGTATATATAATTTTTTGGCGAATATTTTAGTCAA
>ML824838.1:22359-34711 GCA_009831015.1 Picea engelmannii | reverse complement strand
TATCCCTCCTAAAAACCTGGGCTAACCCTATACACGATTTTTCCCCTCAAATAAATTATGGGCTAATGATATAAGTTTAAAAAAATCACTCTAATACAAAAAATTCGCCCAATAAAAAATTGAAGGCCCCTTAATTTCGCCCAATAAAAAATTGAAGGCCCCTTAATTTCGCCCATGGGCGAAATTTCGCCCCTAAAATCATCTATGATTAGAATTATGTATATTTTTGTTTTCGCACCTTTTTGAATAAATTTTTTTATTTATTTATGTTTAAATCAGTTTTTAAAAATAATAATCAAAATATTACTATACAAAATATATATACTTTTTAATTGAAATAAATTACTTAAAATAATTCCCAAAATACCAACACGTTAAATGTAAGTAATTGAACAAATTTAAACAATAATAATAAAAATGATATTAAATAAATAAATAATTAAATTAAAATATTAACAATATTAAATAATTGTATTATTTATTTTTCTAAAGAAAAAGTATTCAATCTAATAACAATATATTTTATAAAAAAGACAATATTTTATATCTTACACGAAATGTCTAATAACATTATATTAAGAAAAAAACATTTTATAGTTTGATTGACATTAAAATATTTTAAATTTGTCAAATGATAAAAATATTTTTTATATATTTATGACAAATTTTAGTATAAAAAAGTTAAGGGAAATGCATAAATGCATATTTTAATTTGCAACGCTAATAAGCCAAATGCATAAATGCATATTTTAATTTTATATATGTTTATTTGTAAGGAATAGATTTTACAATTCAAGATCATATTTTATCAACGTCCTTAGAAAAAATATGATTCTAAATTTCCTTCTATATAATATAAATTGTCTTCTATGTAATATATCACATTAGTCGAAAGTTTCTATTTTTTTCACAAAGGAAACACACACACACACACACACATATAAAATTTGCCAGAAATTCATTATCTTAACATATTGAACACACACCAACCTTCTCATGCGATGAACATTCCCCAACGTTGCAATCTCACGAACAAAATTTGACGTTACAACATGATGAACATAGTAATGTTGCAATGTGTCGAACTTAGTAGCGTTGCACAATGACGAACACAGTAACGTTGCACTTTGACGAACATAGTAATGTTACAAATTGTTGAAAATAGTAACGTCCCAATGTTACGAACATAAAATGACGTCACAATGTGAAGAACATAGCCATGTCATCATAATGTGGATAGTAACAATAACGTCGCAATGTCACGAACATCAACATTTCCTCATGTTGCAATGTGATGTACATATCTCGACATCGTAATGTGAATTTTTTTTCCAAACGTCACAATGTGTTGAACATAGTAACGTTGCAATCTACCAAACATTGTAATGTCGCAATGTGATGAACATAGCCCCAGTGTTGCAATGTGATGAACATAAACGAACGACGCAAAGTGATGAATATAGCCCTTTCATCCCAATGTGACAAAACATCCTCACGTTTCAATGTGATGCACATATCCTAACGTTGAATTGTGATAAACATTTCCAAATGTCGCAATGTGATGAACATAGCCATGTCATTGTAATGTGGATAGTAATGTCGCAATATGACGAACATCAACAAAGGTCGCAATGTGTCACACATCGCACTATCTTCGCAATGTGACGAACATTTCCTCATGTTACAATGTAATACATATATCTTGGCGCCGCAATGTGTCGAACATAGTAACGTTGCAATCTACCAAAAATAGCAACGTCGCAATGTGTCGAACATAGTAACGTTGCAATCTACCAAAAATAGCAACATCACAATGTGATGAACATTGCCATGTCGTTGTAATGTGACGAACATATCCTTAGGTTCCTATGTGACGCACATATTCTGATGTTGCATTGTGACAATCATTTCCAGACGTTGTAATGTGTCATGCATCGCCATGTCGTCCCAATGTGTCGAACATTTCCTCACATTGCATTGTGACGCACATATCCCAAGGTTGCAATGTGTCAAACATTTCCAAACGTCGTAATGTCTCAAACATAGTAACGTTGCAATCTACCAAACATAGTAACATCGCAATGTGACAAACATAGCCTTGTCCTCGCAATGTGACGAACATAGTCATTTCGTCGCAATGTGACGAACATAGCCCTCTTTTTTCTATGTGACAAACACATCCTCGCATTCCAATGTGACTCACATATCCTGACGTTGTATTGTGATAGACATTTCCAAATGTTGCAATGGGACTAACACAACCCATTGTCACAATGTGATGTACACAACTGAATGTGGCAATGTGACAAACATAGACCAACATTTCAATGAAACGAACATTTTCCAACATCATAATAGGACGAAGATAACCCATTGTTGGACTGTGGTAAACCTATTCCAACACCATGATGTGACAAACAAAAACCTTTCATCGTAATTTGATGACCATAACTTTACGATGTCATGTGACAAACAAAAGCTAATGTCACAATGTGACGAACAAAACCTGATGTCACAATGTGATGAACAAAACATGATTAACATTGCAATGCAGTAGTGCCATAGTAAACTATGGTTAAACATAATCAACATGGCCCACCATAATCAGATCCACATGGTCAACCATAACAAAACATGATCAACCACAGTCAACCATGGTCATGTTCAACCATAGTCAATCGTGGTGAAGAACAACCATTATCAACCATAGTCAATGTTTCCTTCCCAAAATTAACCAAGGTCTACCAAAGTTAACCATGGTCATGGTCAACCATAGTCATTGTCAATTAATGTATTAATACTTTAATAATGTATTAATAATTTAATAATGTATTAATAATTTAACACTTTACATTATAAATTAAGGTATCAATACTTTAATTTTTACATTATATTAATGAAATAGTGTATTATTATTGTATTAATATTTTAACAATGTATTACTAACATCATTAAGGTAAATGTATTACTACTATATTAATGTATTAATATATATTAAGGTAAATTTATCATTGTATTAATACTTTATTAATGTTCTAATGTATTAATACATATTAAGGTAAATTTATCACTGTATTAATACTTTATTAATGTTTTAATGCATTAATACTTTAGTAATGTATTTATTAATGCATGAAATGTATTTTTTTTAGTATCACTCTAATAATAATGTATTATTGTATTATTGTATTAATACTTTAGCACTGTATTAATTAATATTGTCTAAACGTTTTAATTGATTAATACATTATATGATTATGTATCAATTGATTAATAAATTACCTTATACATTAATCATCATTAATACTTTAATTTATATCTTACATTTATGTAATAATGTATTAATATTTTAATAATGTATTCTTACTTTATTAATATATTATTAATATAGAATTTTATTAGTGTATCAATACTTTATTAATGTTTTGATGTATTAATACTTTGGTGATGTATTAATATTTTAGTAATGTATTTATTAAAAATATATTAATGTATTAAATTAATATATTATAATATACATTAATATATTAATGTCATTAGTAGTCATGACTAAAAGAAACTATGGTCATGGCTAACCATAGTCAACCATAACCATTTTTAATAAATGTATTAATACTTTAATATGCCTTAATGTATTACTTTAATGAAATATTTTATATAATATATTAATACATTAAAACATTAATATTAATACTATTACTTTACTGTATTAATATATTACTTTAATAATTTATTACTAATATTATTTAGTTCAATGTATTACTATTTTATTAATGTATTATTTTTTAATGTATAAATTAATTAATATTTTACATTATTAATATATCAATTAATTAATACTTTATACATTATATATTAATGTTAATTAATACTTTATACATTATACATTAATGTTAATTAATATTTTATTTTATACATTACATTATTAATATTTTGTTATGTATTACTACTTTATTAATGTATTATTTTAATGGTATATTAATGTATTATTTTAATGATATATTAATGAGCACATTTAATGGTATTATGTATTAAATGTGTTCATTAATGTATCATTAAAATAATACATAATACATTTAAATGTAATAATTAATTAATACATTAATTATGTATTAATATATTAATAATGATCTACAAAATATGTGAAAAATGGAAAAATGGAAAATGAAACAGCTTATATCAACCACTTTTATAAAATGGTTATTATATATATGATGACAGATCCGATGAAAACAACTTACTTTCAAATAAGAAGTGAAATTTTCAAAATGACAATGACAGATCCGACTGGAACAACTTGCTTAGGGCGGTTCTGTCAAATAGTCAGTGCAATTTTCAAAATGACTGTTTTTCCACAGTACGGTTCTGTCAAATAGGCAGTGTAATTTTCAAAATATTCGTAATAGTGCACTGTAACACTAATGTTCCATTAACAGATGGCCGACTATTGCATCAGACAAATAAAGGTCTCCACAAGAATGAGACCACCTATATTCATCACAGAGATAAGGCTTACACCAACTATATTAAATTCGTCGATACCTTTCATATTCAGTGAAAACCATAGCTAGATACAATGAAGCACCATACATCATTGAATAACGAATTAAAAATAATACATATTAGGTATGGTTCAGGATTAGCCTGACGGAACGGCAATACTTGAAAACTAAAGCTGGAAAAAAAATTGGTTTAAATTTTTTTTAAATATATAATTATTAATAATAAAAATTAAATATTAAAAAAAAATTCCAATTTGATAATTATTTCTGAACATAATTATTAATCATAAATATAAATATTAATAATGAAATTTTATATTGATAACTCAGTTAACTTTTACACATTTCAATATAAACAAACAAGTACAGCAAAGCTGTTTATACAGTATTCTAATTAATTGTAATACAATTGTCTGTTCGTAAGAGTCTGATTATTATCCTGCCTGACACACAGTGCCGTAACTGAATATTAGATGTATACAGATATACTTTGTTTAACATTTTTTAAACTAAACATTGTAACACTTTTTTTTATATTTTAGAATTATTATTTTTAGTAACAAGATGATGGTTAAATTTTTTTTTTTTTAAATAATTCATTTTAAAAATAAAATTAAATAGGCCAAAAAAAAAATGATCTTTGATCTTGGGAGGATGTTAAATACTACTTTGAAAGTTAAATGTTAAATTAAATGAAAAGACAGAAAAAACTTATAAAAAACTTGGGATAATTTGAAAACTAAAATCTATGGAATCTTATTTTGTTAAAATATTGAGGATAATCATCATTGAATATTTAAAGGAAATCTTCAAAGTCCCAATATGGTAGAAGTGACAAGACTCTCTAAGGAAACTCTCCCACATCAAGTGGTAGAAGCCAAATCTAGTTACAAAAGCACAAGATATAATATTAATTTTTCATTAATTATAAATCTTGATTTATCTGAAATTTACAATAAAACATTATAAACCAATTACATGTTAAAAATATAATTTTTTATTATATCAAAAAAAAATTGTTTTCTAAATTTTAGATGTTGAACATTGGATTTTAACCAAAATTTTAAAATCAAAACAAAAATAATAAAAATTCAAACAAAAACTACATACTATATATGCAATAATAAATAAGTGTTGGCAGCATAGTCCCTGCTAATAATGAACTACTTTGTTGTGTAAGTTTTGTAGAAATTAAATACTATAATTGAAATTAAAATTAAAAATAGTAAGATTATTTTTTGTTTTTCATATTTTGATTATCTTAAAAAGATTTAGTAGTTATTCAAAATAATGAACCACTTTGTTGTGTAAGTTTTGTAGAAATTAAATACGATAATTGAAATTAAAATTAAAAGTAGTAAAATTATTTTTTGTTTTTTATATTTTGATTATCTTAAAAAGATTTAATATTGATGAATAAATGCAAGTTTTAATTTTTTAATAAAAAATAGTTATTGCATATTTTTTTCTCTAAATTAATTATTTAATATTAAAACTATCAATTTTCATTAAACTATACTTACTGTTTACATAAGTTATTGTTTTTAAGTAAACTTTTCACATATTTATAACTAAATTCTGTAGTATTTGAATTTTCATTATATTAGTCATATAATTGTTACATCCCTTGAGACTCGTGAAATTGTCCAGTCCATAATACTAAGTTAAAATTCAAAAATATCATCAAAACATAAGTAACATAAAAGATTACATCTCTCACGATCATAGATTCAATACATAACTAGAGACCCGAAATATGAACTAGCATAATACTGATAGAAAGGTATTGTTAAAAGATGTAGATGTATTCTCTATGGCCCTCAATGCCATTTTCCATGCTATAGAAAGTGATCCTGCCTTCAGGTTCCAAAAAGGACTTCTTAGAAAGAAAGTCTGCCTCCTTATTGTGTGCCCTATAGATATGGTGGAAGCTTATATCCTGAAAAAAATTGATAAGGCCTAGAACTTTTCCCTTCCAACCTTTAATGGCACACGCTTGTAATCTACCTTTCTTATTTAACCAGTCTATTACCACCTTTGAATCTCCAAGGAGCTGCAAATTTGAATATGAAAGGTGGTGTGCCATAGTCAGCGATGCCCGAGCACCCAAGATCTTAGCTTTTGTATTAGTGCCTTGTCCATAGTTCAATAACCATTTTGTAACATTGGAACCATGTGTTTTTAGAAACCCACTTGCACCACATAGCTTCCCATCTTGGTTGGATGCACCATCAAAACATGCTATGGCGAATCATTCACGATATGTGAAGTCACAAGGTCGAGCTTGTACCGCCTTTTGAATGCCAGACTTCCATTGAAGGGCGCCCAATATTTTTACGATCACCCAACTGACAGAAGGAGTAGAGTCCTCAAAAAGTGTTGCGTTCCTCTCCAGCCATAGGAACCAACAGGTGAGCATCGGAAGGAAGGGGATGTTTTTTTTTCTGATTCCCACAGATTATAGCATTTCAACAGGGAAGAGCCCTTCCATATATCCTTAAGGTGCAATATTGTTTTTAATCTCTGTCAGATGGTGCTAGTGAAATGACACGAGATAAAAAGATGATTTGTATCTTCACATGAAGAAACACATAGAGTACATCGACTGGATCCTTCCCAACCTTTCCTCTGGAGTTTCTCCCAAGTGTGAATCTTCCCCTCAATAGCCAGCCAAATAAATAATTTGATTTTTTGTTGTATTGGCCATTTCCATATGCCATGCCTCCATCTTGTTATGACGTTGTTGTCTTGTGTATTATATAAATCAAGATAAACATTTTTTTTTGTTAAGATACCAGAGTGATCTCCTCCCGTCCACATCAGCTTGTCGTTGGTGTTCCCAATGAAGACACCAGAGTTAATAAGAGCTTTCCTGAAATGAACTCATTCCCTTGCCAGTGGACCAGAGAGGTGCAGCTTTGAAAAACTAAACCAGGTAGGCGAGTGTTTGAAGTCAACCTTACTTTTCCAAGCCTGTGAGAGAGCGGAGATCTTTTTTTGTTTTAAGACTGAAATCAGTTCCGGAGAGAGGAAAGATCTGTCCTCCAGCCCCATAATTTTATCAATGTTGATTGTCACTAGATGGCCCATCCCCGGAAGCCAGCTAAGCTAATGGGTAATTAGGTGAATTGATTTTAAAAGATCGCCCCAGATCTTGGAAATTGATGACGTAGTAAAAGAGGGGGATCTAAGCCAATTAAAAACTGTGTGGGGAGAGAGGCACTTGTCCTTTATAAAATCATGTCAGATACCCACGCCCATAAGAACCCTCCAAAGGGTATTTGCAGCTAGGGATTTGCTGAAAAGAAAAATGTTTCGAAAGCCCCAGCCTCCATGGCTCTTTGGTTTAGCCAGTGACATCTAATTGCACAAGTGAAGGTGTGGAAAGTTATTATTCCCTCTCTAGAGGAAGTTATACATAGGACTCTTGATCTTGTTTAACACATAACAATGGATGACGACCAAGGATAGCCAGTAAACTAGCAAAATTTCCAGAGTCGATTTGACTAAAATGTAGCATCCACCCAGGGACAACCACCTGTTACACCATAGATAAATTTTATTTCCCAATTTAGACAAAAGCCAGTCCCAGTCTGAATTTCTATGGGGTCCAATCGACATATGGAAACCAAGATATCTGAAACCTATGTATAGTGATGAAAAACTGTAGGGAAGAATATCCTAAAACGGAGCAAGTTCGGATTCTGATAATCCGGCAAAAAGAGCACTGGACTTTTGCACATTAACCTTTAATCTAGAGGCATTGCAGAAAAAATTGATAATCTCTTCAATTTCTATCCACTCATTTAAAGATGCATTTGTCATAATCAAAATATCATCCACAAATAAGATGTGTATAATCCTCATCATCCTGGACACTTTTATACCTGTGATCTTCCCTGCTGCCTTACTATCTTTTAGAAGTAAACTACTCCCTTCTAATAATAAGATAAATAATAACGGGGACAATAGACAACCTTGACGTAAGCCTCTGCCGCTCCTGAAGAAATCGGTTGGTTCCCCGTTCACTGAGACTACAAAAGAAGAAGAGGTAATACAACTCATAATCCAGTTGGATACTTGAACATCAAAACTCGTCTGTATCAAGATCAGTCTCTAGTATCCCAGTTAACACAGGCATAGGCCTTTTGTAAGTCCAGTTTCAGGATTATAGATTTGTGTTTTTTCTTCTTGATACTATGCAGACATTCGTGTGCAGTGCCGATGGCATCCTGTATCTATCGACCTTTTAGGAACCCGAGCTGTTATGTAGAGATGAAACTGGAAAGGATGGGTTTGATACAGTTTGCAATTATTTTTGAAATTAATTTATATACAAGATTGCAAACAAAGATGGGCATGTAGTCATTGAAGGTGGACGGCTTTTTATACTTTGGTATGAGCACAATAAAAGTGGAGTTGAGTCCACTAATTATCTGTCCCTTTGTTCTGGATTCCTCCACCATTTTCAACAGATCATTCCCCACAAGGTCGAAAAAAGCGATGAAGAACTCCACGATCCATCCATCGGGACCTGGGCTCTTATCTTTCTAAAAGAAAGAAGCACTTTCTTTAACTCTTCTAAGTTGACAGGACTAGCTAGAGAAAATGAATCTGATTATGTTACCATGTGAGGGAAGAGCCCAGCCAGTTTGCATTGATGCATGGATAAATGTTGTCCCTGAGCTTTGAAGAAATTGTCAAAATACCTCACGACCTCTGTTTTTATATTCTCCTGTCTTGGGTGTAGTTGCCCAGAGGAGTCAAAAATTTCCCAAATGTGCTTCCTATTTCTCCTAAAGCTGGCGAACTGGTGAAAAAAATTGTGTTTTGATCGTCGCCCTTAATCCAAATAGCTCTATTGTGTTGTCTTCATAACTCTTCGTTTTCTTTTAAAAGGTTGTTGCATTCATGTTCCAAGCCAATTAATAACTGTTTTGTTCCTATTGTTAATTCACCGGAGACCCATTGAATTACGATTTCATTTATATCAGATTCCAATTGTTCCATTTTCAACAAATTAATCCTGTTCTTTTCATTGATCCAAAGCTTGGTCCTATATTTTAACTCTTTTAGTTTCCAGAAAATTCTGTGTTGTTTGCCACCTTCAAACAGAAACTGGGGATCTGAACAAGTCTCATGTACAAGAGAAATATAGCCTTTATCCGTGAGCCAATGAGGATTGAACTTAAATGGATAGGGTTTAAAACTTGATCCGATCTCTAACTATAAAAGAATAGGGGCATGATCGGATATATATGGGTATTCCACCGAAGAGCGGTGAATGCCAACATTTGAGAGAAGATCTTCTTATACACAGAACCTATCTAATCGCTTAGTTATTGAGTTGGATCCTTGGCGTCCATTTCTCCAGGTAAGGACGATAGTGTCCGGTTGCACATCGACCAAATGATTGTTTTGAAAAAGATCTTTTAAATATTTAGATAGTGGACCCGACAGTGTCGACCCTCCCCAAATTACACTAGGAGAAACAGTGAAATTCAAATCTCCAACTAAAATTAGATTTCCATGTAACAGAATGTTGCTTTCCTCAACCGCATTCCAGAAGATCCTCCGCTCCGCGCATGGGCCATGATACAGTGGTATGACATGATATGTATCGCACAAAAGATATGAAAATAAAATTCTTTCATATGGCCAACTATATTCTATATATTCAATTACATTCATTTATTTTGCCTGCATGATTTCTCATTCAAATTGCAAGAAAAATGTATATGGATATGAACGAATCAGCAAACTTATCATTAAAGCATTTTATCAAATATGGTTTTTTAAACTCCTATGGTAGGAGAACATTTATGGTACAACACATAATGACATCTCTCTGAAGAAGATAGATGGATCAAGCTTATATAAAGACAAGTGGTAGTGATTAGTTGTTGGATACCGTAGTGATTAGTTAGTTGTTGGATACTGTAGTGATTAGTTGTTGGATACTTCTGTGTTCAGAACATCATTGTTATCATGCACATACAATAATGCAACATTAGGTTGAAACGAAATGAAAGCAATTGAATGACAAAAATTATGGTTTTTATTTTGTTGGTTAACTCAATACATACATAAATAGAAGCTTTGACTAATTTACAATAACTATATACATCCTTGGAATCTTGTCAATGACAAGTTCCTTTCCTTTTAACTTAGCGTTTATCTAAATAGAGGCTCTTGAAATTTTATCTGCTTCTGGGGATTCTAAAATTCCTTGATTTGTTTTCTGTGTAGGCCTTTGACAAGACACATTTATTTTCAAGTTGGCTTGAACTACTTTGTTTTGAAAGAATATCTTTCGCAAATATGGTAAAATAAATTACATGTTTCCCCTAAATTATTTTGGGGGAGGTTTTCACTTGTGATTTGGAGATGTTGAAATTCCAAGGGCATGGTGGTATTATGTAAAAATCATGATGTGAGTTGAAGTATGAAAGAAACCATAATTTGAGTAGAAATGGTAGTAGAAATTCTTATAAAGATAGCATTTATAAATGCATATTTATATTTGTTTGCGTTGTGATGTAGGGTGGACTTAGCACAACCATAGCAAGTTCAATTCTAGAAGATCTGTGTTGAGTTGCAATTTTTAGGTTCAAACTAGTTTTTTCAAATGCAACAACTTTGCTGATATTTTTGGCACATATAATTGTCAGCAACATTGCTAAAAAATTGAAAGATAAATACCATGTCATGTAAATAAGATAGAAACTAATATAAAATGTGATCAAGATAAGGCCCAATAGAAGATGAATTTGTGTTTGTAAAATTCCAAAGTCTTTTTTATAGACTATGCAGGATAATGCAAATGTATGTGATTCATATTAGAAACTATAAACTATTGCAACAAATATAAAAAACACGAAGACTAGTGTCTAGGGAAACCTTTGTGTGACTTCCCATTGAATCCATCTCCATACCAGGGAGGGAAAAACACCAAAGAGCATTAGTTGAGGGAGAAATTAGAACAATTTGTTATGTAGGTTAATGTCTATTATTTGGAACATGACAGAGCTAAATACAATAAAACAAGCAGAAAGGGAAGTTGCATATTTCGGTGTGTTAATAAACAAAAAGAATGCCAAGGCCTCTCTAATACTTAGTGGAAATTAGAATTATTAGAAAATAACAAAACCACATAGTACCCAATAACTATTAAATAACTATGTTAACATGATTAAAGTGTCTCTAATACTTAGTGGAAATCAGAATTATTAGAAAATAACAAAACCACATCGTACCCAATAACTATTAAATAACTATGTTAGCATGATTAAAGTGTCTATGTCTTCACTAAGTTCTGCCTATCCATGGGTGTCCATGTTTTCCAGACCATTTTCCAACAATAATTTGATATCATAGTTCACATCATATAGAACAGAGAGAATGAAACAGTCGGTCCATTGTTGAGGGTGACCATTATTGAGAATGACCATGTGGGTGTTGTACTAACCTTTCATAAAACACACATTTTAAATACGAACATATACATAATAATTATTCTCTTATAAACATTTCAGTATCTAAACATTTAGGTCTGATACAACATGTAATGATAGAGACAGTAAAAAAGTCAGTATGCATATTTAACCATAACAACATATTGGTAATGGAGTAAAATAAACATTATATATGTAAGCCTTGATCATTGACAACCACCAAGTGTTCGGCAAAATTCTTTTTATCTAAATCAAACCTCAAGGTTTGGAAATTCTAAAAGCCAAAAACAAATCTAATAATGATGGAGATACTGGAGAATAAACATTACAAAGTTTGCATTTTACATTTGTCTTTTGTCTTAAATGCAAAGAACAAATTTATTAATAATGGAGATA
>ML824837.1:0-12297 GCA_009831015.1 Picea engelmannii | reverse complement strand
TATATATATATATAAACAATCTTTTTTATTATAAGTAAAAAATATGGGGCAGTCCAGCGGCCGGTTTGTATATTTGGGGAATTTTGGGTGCTGTTTGCAATTTGTGGAACAATGGAAGGGAAATTTTGAGCCCGCCTGTCTAGGAATCCGCAATCAAAAAAGTGGGTAAGTATGGAATAGGAAAATGATCGGTCGGACTCGTTTTCGCTAATATATTGAAATTTGTAATAGATGTCCCATTACCTGGCAAGATCTTTTCTGGATCTATATCATGGAATTTCGGGTGTTGTTTGTAGGTCATGGAACAATGCAAGGGGAAATTTTGAACCTGCATGCCCAGTAAGACGCAAGCGAAAAAGTCGGTAAGTATTCGTAATAGATATCCCATTACCTGGCAAGATATTTTCTGCATGTTTCTATACAAGTTGTGTAGGAACAATTATTATGATGGTCTCCTTGAGGCATGGTGAGTTGTTAGCATTAAACCTCAGTTATTGCATACTTGGAAAGAAGTGCAAAGGGTGCGACCAAAGGAAACAATGATTAGGAATTGGATATTTCTTGAACCTGCCAACCTGACAATCCGTGAAAGAAATGGAGAAGTATGGAAAGCAGAGAGACGAGCTTCAAAATGGGGTGACAATAGTTCGACAAGAGACGTGAGGACCCCAAGGTCAAATTGTATGTCGTAGAAGTTTTTAGTGCAAAATGTGTATGACGGAAGCGGGGATGATAGGTAGACTGTAATACAGAAGACAATATGATGTGAGAATCCGGTTGTAAATTTGTATATTGCGGAAGTCAGGGTGTTGTTTGTAGGTCACAAAACAATAGGAGTGCAATCTAAAGCCCGCCTACCCAAGAATTCGTGGTCAAAGAAGTGGCTGGGTATGGAATGGTGAAGTGGTCGGTCAGAGTCGCTATATAAAAGCACGAGTGAAAATGTGAACCCGCAAGTGCACCAAACCGCGCAGCTAGACATTTTTGGAAAAACAACTAAGTAACGAGAAAGATAAAGTACATGGAAAAGAGAAACGTGAATTTGGTTAAGTATAGATGACGAAAAAGAAGGGTTAATATATTCACATCTGTAATAGATATCCCATTTCTTGGCAAGATCTTTTCTGCATGTTTCTGGAGAAGTTATATACTTATTGCATATACTTGGAAAGAAGTGCGAAGGTGGCGGGCACAGAAAACAACGACTAGGAATTGGAAATTGTCTGAACCTGCCAACCCGACAATCCGCGAAAGATATTTCAAGAAATGGTTATGGAAAGCGGTCGGACGGGCTTCAAAATAGGCTGACAAGGGTTCCTGAGGAGACGTGATGCCTCGATGGTCAAATTATATTGATCGAAACTTTTGAGTGAAAACTGTGTAACACGGAAGAGGGGTTGATGTAGGAGTCTGGAAGTCAATTTGTATACGCGGAAGCCAGGGGGCTGTTTGCAGGTCAAGGAACACTGGAAGTGCACTCCGCTTGTTCGAGAACCCATAAGAGAAAAAGTCGAGTAAGTATGGAATTAGAGGCGCGAAAGAGATTCCAAGAAATGGAGAAATATGGAAAGCGGATGCAGGGGCTTCAAAATGGGGTGACAATAGTTCCCCAGGAGATGTGAGGACCTGAAGGTCAAATTACATGTCTCAGAACTTTCATGTGCAAATTGTGTATCACGAAAGAGGGTATGATGTGGGAGTGCGGCAATAAATTTGTATATCGTGGAGGTCCAGGTGCTGTTTGGAGGTTAAGGAACAATGGAAGTGCAATATAGAGCCCGCCTGCCCGAGAATCCGCGATCTGAAAAGTTGCTAGGCATCGAATGACTAGCGGTCGGTCGGAGTCGCGATATAAAAGCACGAGTGAAAATGTGAATTCGTGAGTCCGCCAACGCGTGCATTGAGACGTTTTCGGAAAAATGACTAAGTAACCAGAAAGAGATAATAGAGGGGAAAAAGAAACGAGAATTTGGTTAAGTATAGAAGAGGGAAAAGAAGGTCCAATATATTCAAATTTGCAATAGGTATTCCATTTCCCGGAAAGATCTTTTCTATATGTTTCTGGATAAGTTGTATACATATTTCATATACTTGGAAAGAAGTATGAAGGTAGCGGGCATAGGAAACAACAACTATAATTTGGAAATTTCTTGAACCCGCGAACTGGATGATCCGCGAAAGAGATGTCAAAAAATGGTCAAGCGTGGGAAGCAGTCGGACGAGCTTCAAAATAGGGTGACAAGGGTTCCCGAGAAGACGTAAGGCCCCGACTATCAAATTGTATATATCAAAACATTTCAGTGCAAAATGTGTAACACAAAAGAAGGGATGATGTGGGAGTCCAGAAGTAATTCTGCATATCGCAGAAGCCAGAGTGTTGTTTGTAGGCCACGAAACAATGGAAGTGCAATTTAGAGAAAGGGGAAGTGCTTGTTCAGAATCACGATATAAAAGCATGGATGAAAATGTGAATGCGTGAATCTGCCAACCCGCGCAACAAGACATTTTCAGAAAAAAATGACTAAGTAACCAGAAAGAGAAACTACAGGGGATAAAAGAGTGGGAAAATAGAAAGGTGGAGGGAAATTTTCATAAGCGGGAATTGGTTTCAAACAAGCCCCATTGTTGCAAAACCATCATTTTATAGTAATTGTGAGAAAATGCTTTGTTGAAGATTAGATTTTATTGCAAGTTGTGGGAGTAATCGTGTTCTTGATACATTCTTCCATGACTTTAACATATTAACTTAAGTATTAAACTTCTTGCATGATGGGTTGTTAGCATTAAAGCTTAATAATTGCATGTCTAGAAACAAGAATGACGATGTTGAATTTTAATATTGTAGTTGATTTCATAAGCCCATTTGACTACAACCAACATATTTCATTTTGTTTTTCCTTTTATTAATTCATGAACAAGAAATTTGGTAATTTCATTAATAAAGTAAAAAATGCTCAAATAGAGGCCAGGGGATGGACAACTAATAAAATGTTCCCTTTCGGACTAAAGGAATCAAGCAAGTGAAAGGGAAATAAGAAATCGTTTGCTTAGAAAGGCTGAGATGGAAACAAAATTTCTATGGCGGGGCCCCAGACTGCAACATTGTGATTTGGTCTTGCTATGTTCTATCTGCATTATGAATAGAATTGAACGTTGGTTTGAAACTGTTTGAAATTCATTTTTTTTTCCATAAAATTCCGATGGATGGACACACTGCATTGTCATATAATTTTTAAATGCTCCATTTTAGATCAAATTACTTAAGAAAATACAATATCGAAGAACTACATGACTATCGAACCATGCCAATGAGAAGAGGTGTTAAATTCAGAAAAGAAGCATCAACCAAGACTCCAAGGCAAAAAATTTAATAGCAAATCCATTAAAAAAAAAACAATACTAGGCATTGTATATCTATACATAGAAATTGGATTGAGTTCTTTGGGCCAAAACATTGAAGATATTTTCCATAAACACAGGCACAAGATTTGCAACATGCAGGAGCCATCGAGATGCTCTTCAACATGCATACAAAACTGATTACCATGCTTTTTTTTAGGAAACCCTTGCAGTCTTCTCCTGGAGGGGTCAATGTCCAATCCCCCATCTCAATATCTTGCGGAACACCTGAGGTGAAAAAGAAACAAGAGAGTGGTTCCGTAGTGGAATAAATCCTTGGTTTGAAGCAGATGAATAACATTCTTGCGGTAAAATTGATAGTTCTCACAAGATTCTTGTGAGGAAGAAGACGAAAAACGTTGCAGGGCAAATGAAAGAGCCTAAAACCGAAAGTTAGGACACACCAAGAAACCACCTCCTTACAGTCGAAAACTTCAGGGACACAAGTTGCACGAGTAATTCTAGAGGCCAAAATTAGTCCATTCTGGGCGGAAGGAGATGAGTAGTAGGAATATGTCCTGAACCAGTGGGATTTCTGGTCCTCATCCCCTAAGATGTTAATTTTATATCTAGAGAATAAGAGAGTGGTCCCGCAATTGAATAATTTTTTGGCTTGAAATATATCTTTGGTAGAATCAATAGATCATTTCCTTACAGTGAAAGACTTTCACCTAGAACTAACTAATTTGGACCTCTGTACTTCCTACTTTCGAGCTGCAAAGAAGCTATTGCGTTCAACGTCAATTTCGTTTTTGAAACCCCTTCTTTTGGTGTTGTTAGGGCCACCATCGCCAAGCCGGGAAGTGCCAACTGTTATGGTTGATTTCAATTTGGACGCAGGAGTGGGAACATTGTCTGCATTTCCATCATCCATTGTCATATCATCATCCATCAGATCATATTCTTCCGGCTCGCAATCGATCGCATCAACCTTTCCGCTGACCATCAATGCAGGCAGGGAGGTTGTTTGAGCAGGAAGGATTGCCTTGGAATTCTTTGGCTTGAAATATATCTCTCAGTGCACCAAGGGAACATCTCCTTTTTTACTCCTGGGCGGAGGGAGATGAGTAGTAAGAATATGCCCTGGAATACTGGAACCTTTGGCCATCATGCCCGAAGGTGTTTACTATATCTGGTCAGAACTACTGTGGAATTGTTTCCATAAGTTAACGAGAATTTCTATTTGCTCCATATGATGTTTTAAATGAAAATTTGGGAGGGATAATATAACCCTCCACAAATATTGGTTTAATGTGTATCAATGGAATATCTCCTCGAGCCTTTCCTTGATCAATGACAATCTCCAGGGTCCGTGCGTAATGAGATGTTACCATTAAAACTTACTAATAGCATATTTAGAAAAAAGTGCGAAGGTGGCGGTGACGACGAAGAGCGATTAAGATTTAGAGATTTCGTAAAGGCGCCAACCGACCGATGCATGAAAGAGATTGCATCATTCTTGAAATTAATACTTGGAAATGATAACACTCTTCTTCGCAAATCTTGGTTTATGATCCGGATTATTTTCGACACGAAATGAGAGCAGAGATATAATAAAGAAATGCACAGAGATATCGCAGATATTCAATAATATAACATAAATGTATCAGAGATGCAACCATAAACACAGATATACAGTAATACATGATTTCTATTAATGAAATAAATGTACAGAGACTGTAAAAATACAGAGTGAAAGACTCGCTAGAATGGTGGTAACTTATTTATGAGAAGAGATGTGACGGCTACTCGCATTCGCAAGAAGATGATTACAATGAGGATCTGAAGGCCTTTTTACAATAAACAGGAATGCCAAAAACCCTAGACATCCAAAAACCTAACCCTAGGAGGTGAAGCACCAAAAGTCATGTGGGCCCCGTTTGGGTAAGTTAGTACATCAACTTCCCAGGGTCATAACTTTTGCATACGATCTCCGTTTTAGGCGTATGATAGCCCATTGGAAAGGTATCGTCGAGGAGATTCATTTTTGGGGCTCAATATTCCTTTATCTATCATTGAGAATCTCAATCTCGAAAAATCTTCATTTAGGCCCTCAAAATGGCCCCAGAAGTTAAAACTGCTAAAAATAGTAAATTGCCAAAATTACTAGAAAACTGTTTTGAGCCAGTTGGAAAAGGTGGGTGGCCACCGATATCCACCTGGATCAGTTTAATTTGTATTAATGAAAAATCTTCTCCGTCTTTCCGGATTAATGAAAATCTTAACGTTTCCTGCATGATGAGCTACTAGCATTAAAGCTTAATAATTACATATCTAGAAAGAAGTATGAAGGTGGTAGGGATGGGGAAGAGCGACTAAGAATTGTACATTTAGTACACCCACCAACCCGTGAAACATATTCCAAGAAATGACCAAGTATGGAAAGCGGTCGGGTGGGATTCAAAAATAGGGTCACAAGATATACTCAGGAGACGTGAGGGGCTGATGGTCAAATTGTATGTCACAATGACATATTTCGGTTGTCAATTTGTATATCGTGGAATTTTGGGTGATGTTTGTAGGTAGCGGAACAATGGAAGCACAATGTTGAGCAAGCCTGGCCAGGAACCGACGATGGTAATAGTGCCCAAGTATGCAATGGGCAAGCGGTTGGTCAGACTCATGATATAAAGGCATTATACATACTCGGAACAGGGAATATTGACGAGCTTGAAAACAGGGCCAGAAGCTCTACTCAGGAGACATGAGGGCCTAATGGTCAAATTGCATCTACCCCAACTGTTGAATGCAAAATGCGTAACATGGAACATGAGACAATGACGTATTTTGAGGGTCAATTCTTATATTGCGGAACTTTAGGTGATGTATATAAAAGCATGAGACATTCGAAAAAAGGACCAAGTAAACATAAAGCGAAAGAAAATGAGATAAAGGGGAATTTATTTGCTATTTTGTAGATTGCGGAAGTCTGGGTGCTGTTTGCATGTGGCAGAACAATGGAAACGCAATGTTGGACCCGCCTATCCGGGAACCCACGATCCAAAAAGTTTGTTCAATATGAAACGGGGAAGCGGTCGGTCGGGATGGTGATATAAAAGTAACAATGGAAATCTGAAGACGTGAATCCGCCAACTCCTGCATCTAGAAATTTTCTGAAAAATGAGTAAGTAACCAGAAAGGGAAAGCATAGGGCAAAAAGAAAGGGGATGACAATTTTTGGAAGCGGGAATTAGTGTAAGAAAGCCCCATTGATGGTATTAACAGTAAATATGAGGTGCATTAAACATGTGAACAAGTTATTCAATCAAGGAATAGATAAAGCGAGCCATGCTTATAGTTTCCAAGATCTATTTGTATAAGAGAAGCGTCGAAAAGCTACAAGAAAATCATTTTTTGGATGTTTAAGTTATTGTACTGTCAACTTCACCGCAAGTATAACAATGACGAATTTGAATTTTAATGTCCTCTCATTGATATGATAGTTCCATTGGACTTCACATAGTATATATTCTTTTATTTCAAATTATTCTAGGAGATGAATTTTGCTAAGTTCATCGATCAAGGAAAAGTGCTAAAATGAGCCACATACTACATTTGCGTCACAGAGCTTATATTAAAAGGAAAAATATGTCCTCTATAGTATTTAAGATCATAAAAAAATTGCCAAGATCCTGAATGTATTATTAATTTTCCAGAATGAAGCATACAACCAAGAACCAAGTAAACACCAAATTTATTGAAAGTTGAGGCCCAAGGCAACGCATGAACACAAAAGGCGTCAAGCAATATCCCACAAGGTTCCATAGAGAAATACATATCGACCTTTGCATCAAACAATTTGATATATAAAAAAAACACACATGGTATTGGTTTTCTCTTACATCTGGTATATGTTCCCACGAGAAAATAACCCGAGCCATGGGATATGAACAAAAGTCTGCCAAACACAAGACAACACAAAACCAGCGGAGCTTCGCCACTGTACCCTAGGTATAACCAGACCTAAAAATGGGGAACAAGAAAATTGTTTGTTACTATTTTACCATTAAGCAAGATCACTATGGACATTTTCTTCTGATAGTTCCATGGTCTATAACCACTAGTTTTAACAATGCCAAATTTCCATTATTATTGGAAATGCCTAATGGTCCTACCCAGAGGAAAAAGCTATTTCGACGGTTTAAAGTATGGGCCCGAGTTATTTACAGTTGGATACTTTTTATGGGGTTTGTGCTCATGCTTCTCATTTATGGACTGGACAATCTTATGTGCATATACATCACCAACAACTGCACTTGCCTATATGAATTCCAATGCCCGAACACCCCAATATCTATAACGAGATCTGAAAAATATCAAACTCATGTTTCAATCCATGATGAGTCCTTTTTTTTCAATTAGGGCATCGAGAAAAGGCAGACACCATACCATAAATGTATAGTTGGAGACCATTTTTTTTTTTTATTCGGGTACCTAAACAAAATGCAGAAATCTTGCCATGGCTATATAGTTGGAAAACAATTGTCCAATTTGGGCACCCAAAAACATGCAGACTCCTCCAACAAAGCCACAACCAACCACCATTTTTTTTTTCATTTGCACACCCCAACAAATATGCAAAATTCTTACTAGGAGATGCAAAAAAACATCAAAATAACAACATCAATTGCATTTGTAGTTAGGTTCTCCTTGTTGTTTCAAGTGCACAAGAAGAGACAAAATCTCTAGAAAGAGAATTTTACAGCTATAGATGTAAACTCTGAAGAACTCGAGTCCGACGAACATTCATCTGGGAGTTGAAGAAAAATTACAGACACACATGAGATATTTTCATTTCCTGCCAAAGCTTGATATGATTTTTTTTTTTAGCCGACATGCAATATTGCATTGTCCTCATTTAAGGTAAATTTGTTATGTATCCGAAAGTCACGTAGCATGTAGACATTGTTTGCCTTTTTCTGTAGGTATGCTTCATATGACAATTCTGCTAACCCAGGAAGCACATCTTGTAACGTAGGCTGTCTAATTGTACAATGTACGGTTGTGTTGCCCATGATTCGGATGGAAACATTGAGGCAATGTCTATATATGTAAGGACATTTTTTACTGCATCACAGACAATCAATTGTATCATCACTTATGAAAGTAGAAGCAGAAGCATGAGAGTTGCAGTTGGCACATACAAGCTTGAAGGGGGTCGAGTACGCATTCGCTGCAACCAAAACACCCTCAACCTGGAAACATGAGCATAACAATTAATATATTGAACAATATAATATACAATTGCACAACAAAAAAAAAAGAAAAGAAAAACTGTAGAAATTTGGTGAAGGCAATTTGTATGAGCAAAGTGAGGATGAATCTGTAGATGTATACGCACAACAATTGTAGAGCTAGTTAGTTTCTTGAGATCCTGTACTATGTCTGCTCGTAGTTCTGTTACAAATGTTGCTTGGGTCGTGCGAAATATCCTTTCTTTATCATCTCTTTTCTTTGTTATATTTTTGAAGAGCATAAGTGGAAATTGCCCTGTATGCAATTGTTGTTCCATTGACGAAAACAAATTTGAATAGGTGTCGAATAATTGCAGCTGCAACATGGAACGATGCAACATTTATGTAACTTAACCGAGATACGTGGACATGTGAAAGTAAAGGACAAAACTAGATATGGAGAACGGTACCATTGCCTTGTCGTTGTTTGACTCTCCATCTTTTATATGGAGAATGTGTTGCGAGCCAAGTTTTCTCACGAGTGTGACAACTGCACCAATGGTTCCGATTGGGTAGATGTCGTTGCTTTGTGCAAGTTGGCTGATAGTTGTGTTCGAGATGAAACAATATTCTGAACAAATAGCATGATTTTTTTCCACAATACTTGTTTCGTTGAGCGATATAATCCGATCACAATCACCATGATCATATACTGTTTTGGGAAATATATTAAAATTTGTAATGGATATCCCATTACCTGGCAATATCTTTTCTGCATGTTTTTGGACAAGTTGTGTGGGAATAGTCAGTGTGATTGTCATCAGGGCCTTCTTGTCTGTCATGTCAGCACACATAATGGATCTACTTTTGTTTTCCTTGTCCAAGTAGGTGCTATAGAAGACCATTATGTCCCCGACGAACACTTGTCCAGTTCGATGGCTGTTCAAGCCCTCTATTGATAATATTTTGGGTGTTACAAGTTTAGACCTGGTGACAGGTTTTGAACAAGGAAAGTAATGTGAATGGTAGTGTGCATGATTTTTTTGTTTTCTTTTTTCCTGGCATAAATGTACAAGTAGATGCACAACTTGGATGAACTATGGAGCCAAAGTTTTGCAACAAGACCTCTTATTCTGCGGAACTTGCGCTATGTTCGATGTCTCACTTGCGCTATGTTCGACGTCTCGCTTGCACTTGTTGATACTTCTTGTGAACTGCAAAGTATGTGTTGCGGATGACATCAACATATTCACCATGCCATAGATGAATAAATAACTGAGGATATTTGTTTGGTAAACATATGAGGAACATAATGTGTGCATCATTACCTTTGGCCTTGTCAGTCTGCAGATGTTTGGGATGATTGACTGCTCATGGCCATGTCACTAGTCAAACTTTTTTCTGATGCAAGCATGCGTAGATGAACATCAGAAGGAATAAACAAGCATATGCATTGTATATTGTCCAAATTGTTCTTAATGTCACATACAGGTTCAAAGGAGATGGAATACGAAATAGGGTGTTCAAGGTGTAGTGTCACTTTTCGCAGCCCAGAGCTTACTAGGCTTTCAAACCTCTCGTCGGGCAATCTGTACATGGACTTTTACATAAACATACAAAATTGTATAATCACATGCGTAACAACAAAGAGACACATTTTAATTCTCAGAATAAACAAATAGTTACTATTATAATTAAACATTCCATAGCCTTTAACAATAATTCATTTACACAGTGGAAAAACATGATACATAAACAACACGATCATGCACCACATGATCAAAGAATAATTCAAATACTTATCTTTTAACAGCTGTAGAAATCACCAACCAAGTGCAGGCCTTCCACGAACCTCCCAGCCTTAGACCACACTGTTCATCAGCTCAACAGTGGGTCACTCCCGAGATGGGACCGAGCTCCACCCCAAGGCAAGGAATCCTAGGCTAGGCTGAGGTTACAGGGAAGACAACACAAAAATATCTGGAAGGATTCTTCCCAAGGATGCCATCTTACACCCACTACTACCAGACCCTCATTACCCACATGCATGTTCCACCCGGGAGTATACACCTTCACACGCACAGTCCATCAGTGCTAACTTCCCCCTTTGGGTCTCTACAACAGGCCAGATCATGAAGTCTCAGAGCCCATAGCTGGTGCTGGACACTCTTTGGAAGAAAACACTTCCTAACAAACTCTTTCACCTGGAAAGAGTCGCTCACAGGCCCGACAACCTGCCTCTTCCAACATCAACCACCTCCCTCACCTGGAGAGAGGTCATACACAAGCTCAGCACGGGCTTACTCTGGCCAGTATGCCACGCGCAGACCAGCACTGCGTGGCCACAACAACCAATCGGGAAAATGAACACGGGCTTTCTAACTGGTTCAATAATGGCAGGACACTTCTTATTTCTCAATCTGACGACACAGGATAGACTCACGCTCGGTTCTCGGGAACGCGTGACAAACAATCCATGTAGGATCCACACAGGTTCTAACTGTTCGGACAGGAGTTGTACCAGGGTATTTCAGAAGTCAACACAGGCTTTTCTGTTTTCAGGGATGAACCAGGGTATTCTTGCAGAGGTCATACCCCTTCCGCGCTCAGAGGTTCGGGGTCCCAATGGAGAGGATCCCCTTCACGCGGTTCATCTCGACGATTATATTTGCATGCACCAGGGTTGACACTTGTCACCCTGGAAAATGCATGTTTTCCACAGCGTGCATCCCCTTTGCATGCCCCCCCCCTTGCCAGGAACTTGGGATAGAATAATATGCACATGGCTCTTTTTGGAAATAATATTAAAATATTATTCCAGGCCTAAGCCCCCTAGGCTTAGCCCCTAGGCTCAACACTCAACCCCTTTTTCCCACCTTCCAGCCCCTAATCCCTTGCCCACTCTGTGGACGCTCAGTCCCCCATCACTCATTCATCGTGGTCGGTCTGCACCTGGCGGTGTTTATATTTTATTGATGTGCTGCATACATACAGATACAAAATCCAGGCCCTTGGCCTTCAACCCTTAGGCTCTTCTGGCCTAATCAAACACATAAGCCTACTGGATTATACAAAACTTGGCTCACCAACCTATAACACATATTTACAATCTCTTTCAGATCTTAGTTTACATCGGGGCTCAGCCTTGGGGACACTACAATCCCCTCCCCTTATTTTTGCACTGTCCTCAGTGCAACTTTACATATCTGCAAGCTTTTCAAAATTTTCAAAAAGATGCGGGTACTCTGCCCGCATAACATTTGCATGCTCCCATGTCACGTCCTCATGACTATACCAAGTCCACTGGACCTTTACAAGCTCTATAGCTCGATTCCGGAGATGTTTTCTTTTCCTGTCCAATATGCGCACAGGATGCACTTGCAGGACACCTTCTGGTTCCACCTGAATCATAGTCCAATCGATAACATGATTAGTATAAGGTACATATTTCTTAAGTAGTGAAACATGAAACACATTATGTAGAGTCATAGATGCAGGTAATTCAAGCATGTATGCAACCGCCCCAATCCTTTCTAGGATCTCAAATGGCCCACAAAATCTTGCTACCAACTTGGTGCAATTTCCCAATTTCAGGGAACTCCTGTTAGTTTTCACTTTCAGGAAAACATGGTCACCCACTTTGAATTCTCTATGGGTTCTGTTACTATCAGCGTAACTTTTCTGCCTATCCTGGGCAGCTTTCAAATTCTGTTTGATTTTTATC
>ML824836.1:77546-95317 GCA_009831015.1 Picea engelmannii | reverse complement strand
TTCTAGAAGGATGAGATGGCATTCGAATGGTTATCCTAGTACTGGATTCCCTGATATTTTGGGATCATTCTTATCCAAGTAACTAATTCATTCTCTCCTATATATTGAGGGAATTCTCATGGAAAAGGTCAAGCAAGGTTAAGAAAGATTCATTGGAGAATTAGTGAAAGAATTGTGTGAAGGATTGAAGCTTGAACAACAGGGTAGGAAACTCCAGCAAGGATATCATAAAGGTTTTGATCTTCTTCATGCAAGTGAGCAAGTGTGTGTGTTGAAGCCAAGGACCATTGAAAGGAAGTTTACCACATCAAGGCTCAGGTTGTAATCTTTACTTTCCATTAATATGATACAGTAATATGTCCCTTTCCCATAAAGCTATTTCCACTTTATTGTATAATTACTTAATCATATACATAGATTGACCGTTGAATAGATTGTGCTTTCTTCACTTTGGTTGGTTTGTGTTGTTTTGGTCTTGACTGCACAAGAGCATTGGAGTGAAGCAGGAGAAGCAAAGACCATAGGAAGCGATAATAAGGTATGTCATTTGTTCTTGCCTCCTATTTAATTCAATGGTCAAAATCTAGAGAAAGAGTCATGTTCTTTCTTGCTTTGTTCTAGATCCAGGTGGATCTAGGGAGATCGGTTAGTGTCCGCACCTACGGATTTATCCAATAACAAAATTGGCAACTCCACTGGGGAGAATCCCATTTTCTTTGTGGCTTTTGGTGTTTTCCTGTGGCCATTTGCTCTAGTTTTACTTTTCTCTTGTCCTATCAATCTCTAAGTCTTCAGGATATCCTGATAGACCTTCTGGGTCCATAAGCCTTTTTCAATTTTGCTTCATTTTTCAAATTTTTGATTATGTTCAGGCATTCTCACACTGTACTTCATTGCAGCCTGTGAGAATAGGTAGAGTTCGCACTCTGCCTCTAGGTTTCAGTGCGAGGTTCTCGCACCCTTCTCAAGGGTCACCTGCGAGAATCAATGATTCACGCACTGTGTAATATTGCCCGCCTGCGAACACAATTTTTCAAAAATTTGGATTTGAATTTTGGTATTTCCAACTACCCAGATCAGTTTGATTGCCTCTTATGAGTTTCTTGGACCATTGATTGATGTATTTCTTGTTTTCGTTTGCATGCATGAACAGTCTTAGGATTTCAAGGCTTTTCTTGTCATTTGTGTCTTGACTTTCGTTTCTTGACTTATCTTGGCAAAACCATTCTCTCTGACTTCAGATTCTGAGTGTGCTTGATTAGTTAAGAACCAGTGATTGGTTGAAAGTTGAGTACTTGGTTTTTCTCATTTGCTTATTGGTTTGAAATATCATTTTCTTTTGCATTTGAAAAGACTCTTTTGGTTTTCTCTTTATTGTTTTTTTCATTGAAAGAGTTGATTGGGTTCGTCATTGCTTGGTCATTTGGTTTTTGATTTTCTGTACTCTCGCTATCATAGTGTGGGTCCTTTTTTGAAAAGTGAACAAAAAAAATTTCTTTCAAAAAAATCTTTTCGTTTTAGAAAACATTGAAAATCAAATTATTGAGATTGTTGACGTATTTGAAAAAGACACAATAGAGAATTGTCATTGGATAAGTGATTCTTTACATTTTCATTTTCGAGGAAATTTTGCATTGTAGTACAAGGTTGATCTGCAAAAATTTCTCTCTCTCCCATACATAGGATTCATTGAAAGAAAAGTGATACATTTCATTCTCATCCTTGCATTATTGGGTTAGAGTCATACAACATAAGTTTCACCTCCATTTCCTTTGAGTAAACAACAACTCTTAATAACACTGCGTAATCATAAAATTTATCTAGTAACTCTTTTCTAGGGCTCTATTACACCAACATTTAGCTAGGCTAGAGCTTTGGAGTAGGAAGAGAGATACACTCTCCAAAAGCACAAAACACACAATAGCATCTTGTGTTAGGGAGTGATAAATTCCATTTGCAACATCTTGTCCTGGGAAGCCCTTCTCACACAAGGGTCAAACACTAGGTTGCATTGATATTGGCAGAGTTACTCACCCTGCTTTGTTGATATCCGTGTAGAGATTACATGTATTATGGGGATCACTCGGAGGTATACGCACAATGATGAGTGGAAGCCTTTTGAGTTGATTGTGGGCTAGATACCCTGCCCTTGCATGTGGATCAGACTGTCGACTGTTCCCCCAGGCTTTATTGTTGTTAGTGGTGACCTTAGTGGCCTATCTTTCTAGGTTCTTACCCAAGGTGACTGTGGAGGGGAAAAGTCTTCACGGTACCTGGAATTGACGTTGACCAAACTCACTCGGGCTCCTTGGAAGGTTTACCCACGATTATGTGTGGGAGATTGCACTAGGGTGTAAGTCCGTTAAGTAGGTCATCAGCGTAACGTTTCCACCCTAGCCCCGCCCCTTCTCGTCTTGTTGTTGCGACATTGGATTTCATCACCAACTAGTGGCTTCGAAATTAGAAGGTCTTGTTTGCCTGGTGATTGCTTCCTAGATTTTGTTTACTAGCGCGTGTTGTTTGTTTCTCGAAGTTGACGATAGGATTCTCTTTGTGAAGTTTTTCACTCATTTACAATAGCTCCTCTATGTCGTTCACGTAGAATGCAAGGTTTATCTCCAGAGCATCTGGACGGTTCTCAACCCTTGCCTACAGGTACACCTGAGGGCTCTCCTCAGCAAAGTGATGTCACAGTTGTCACCACACCACAAGTGGAATGAACTAACTCTCTAGAACCTTTCCAAATTACCAATACTCAAGAGGATTCTCGACTTCACCCTGGTTCCGAGCGACTATTTATGCGACTGAATTCTTCCGAAGAATTAGTTGTTACATCTTTTGGATCACCCGTTGGGCCTTTTCCCAACGTAGAAGGCCAAGATCCTTTTTGGTCTACAGGTGTTTTTCGAAGGGACCTTTTTGGTCCTGGTTCTCCTGTGGTCTCCGAAATCAACCCTCCGAAGTTTTCTGAGACAAAGACTATACTGTTGAATACCACTTATCACTTTACTGTCCCTACCAAAATGGCCCATCTCACGAATACTACGAGTGTCCCAACCAGGTTCACTGCAGTTGGTATTGCTCCTATAAACACCCAATGAACACCCAATGTCACTCCGACACTACCACCCGGATACCATGTGTTGAATGCTTCGATTCCAACACCTCCGCAAACCCCATCCGGTTCTCTAGGTGGTCCTTCTTTTCCTGGGCACCCTATTCTCCATTTTATTCTGACACTCCCTCAATTTCCTTCTAGAATACTTTTCTTATCTTCCACTGGCAATCCTAATCCTAGTGGCACTATCCTGTCCATTACACAAAACTTGTAGATTCCCGTTGGTGGACAAGGTGGTACGATTCAACTTCCTCTTACCGGACACATTCCAATTACTACACAACCTTCGATTGGGACACAACTTCCAGTTGGAAATCTACCTATGATAGGGGGACCAACCCCACCTTTTGGACAAAATATATCTCCCTCTTTGGCCCAGTATTGGAATCAGATGATACAAAATTATCCTCAAATGACTGGGGGGCAGCAGTTTCCTGTCCCTACTACAGGCCAACCATATCCAGGTATACCCAATCCTATTTGGGGTACAAATGCTCAACCTCATGTCCTCGCTCAATGTTACAATCCCTTGAGCTACTATCCTCTCCAACCACCATTGAATCTGCCTGGGTCTTCCCATTATGCGCAGACTACTTACGGTCCTACTGGTTTGCCGACAGGGCTTCCACCCCAAAGTCACTAGTACCCGCAGGTGAATCGACAGTTACCTTTTCTCGCTACTTTGGATTTTCCAGATTTGTCTAGGATTTTAAATGATCCTATTTGTCACTCTCCCCAATGGCCTGCTATACCAGCCAAGCTTCCATTGGACATTCCTAAATTCGATGGAAAAGTGGGAGAGGACCCAAACAATCACGTTATGACTTTTCACCTATGGTGTTCATTGATGCAGGAGCATCTCCCAGTTCAAGTGAGCCAGCACAGAATGCAAGTGGACGACTGGACAAGCTAGCACGAATTTTGAAAACACCTAGGAGTTGATGCGCCATCTTAAATGAGCCATTAAGATGAGGTGCACTTGCATATTGTAATTAGACCTTGAGCGTCCCGCTCTCGTCTGAAGCAGATGGAGGCATTTATGTTGAGATGAAATAGGTAGATAGAATTTAATATTAGATTAGACAATTTTAGAAGGAAAGAGGGAAATGAGATATAGACACCCTCATTGTGCATTGTAACATAATTCTGAGCATTGAGAAGAAGAGCATGCAGAGAGCTGTGGAAGAACACCCATGTACAGAGCTTGAATTAATAGAAGAGTTTAATTCAAATCCATGGTTTTGTGTTTTTTCTCTGTGTATGTGTTATGAATGCTATGCTCATGACTATTTACTTCCTGTTATGCATTTTCTTTACATGCCATGTATGAATGATTTCTTGCCGAGTTTTTGAAATATGAGAGAGGAAGTAGGAGAAATGAGTTTCAATTGTTTCTCTATCTGAGCAAGGATTCCTGCAAGGAGTGTGTTGATAGAAGGCTTAGATAGTTTAACCTTTGTCCTCATTCACCAAAAAGTGCATTTGGGGCACAGGAGTCGTGCAAGGAGTGTGCAGGCTAAGGAAAGTCTCAGTTGTGAATCTGAGCGAAGCATTGAAGGACTATTGCTGCAGGTGTGCGCAGAGTCGAAGGGTTCTCGGATATTTGAAGGTATCTGAAGGTTGCCGCAAGGAGTGCACGCAAAACAAAATATTCTCTAAGAATCAGAGTCGTGAGAAAGCTCAGGAAGGATAGGGCCTTCAAGTGGTTGAAGAACAATGCAGGGGAGTTACGACTGGAAGTGTCTAGGAGGCGTCGTGAGTTGTGCACAGGGGAAACACTTGGTTCACAGATAGATTCACAAAGGAGAGAACAGACGGTCAGGATCTCATGGAAAGGATTTGTGAAATCCTGCCAGCCGTTGGAACAGCCAGAAAAGCGAGAAGGATATGGTTATGTCAGGATTTTAAGTTCAAGGGATTGTGGACTGTCGGATCTGCACATAGTTACCCGTCAACCGTCTGATTTGACAGGAGTTGCCTAGGGTTTTAGCCTTCGTGAGAAGAGGGAAACCCCTGAGAAGACATCGGGGATTTGGTCATCGGGATTCATACAAGTGAAGTGGTTAGACTTTGCATTTGGGTGAAGTTTGAGGCTCGATCTGAACCATCCATCATTTGGGATGCGTGTCAAAGATCTGATGAAGTTGGGGTTCGATGTATCGGAGGTCTTGAGGACAAGATACTCATACATCTCAGAATCATGAATTCTGATTCTCTGACAAGGGGAGAGCATCATGTGGGACCCAATTGACACCATTTCGTCAGAACAAGGCATCAAGGATTTCATGTCATAGAGGTCTGAGAGCATATTAGGGTCGTTCATCTCTAAGGGACGCATGGGCGAGATCAAAGCTGTCGGGAAATTCCCCGAAAGGAAAAGTCAATTGTCAGGGAATCAACATTCGTGAGATCGGGGAAAACAAAAGGAAAAGCACTTCGACATTAGAAGTCACAAAACCCCGAGGGAGACCTAGAGGCATTGATCCTAATAAACGATCATGGCCATTGATTTTGTTTACGATGGAAAGGCTTTCAGGGACGTCGCATCGGGAATCGGGGGTTCGGGGAACAAGGACTCACATACACCTTGACATCAGAAACCCCGAAATCCTAATAAGGTATATGACTGCGGTCATATATAGAGAGGTCTAAAGGCTTAGCCTAGAAGGCTAAGGAAGCAGGGGAGCATATCGGTGTATCAGGGATCGTGGGTCGGTAAAGCGAGTTGTTTTGGACATTGCAAGTGCTGAAATCTCGATAGGAGGAGCCCCGATAGAAAAGTAAAAGGTCAGCATTGACATACATCAGTTTTTGGATAATCGCGAGAAACAAATGCGTGACCATGGGACTCGCGAAATCGCGAAGTCCAATTTCCCGATAGAAGAAAGGGAGATCCCGTGAGAGAGTTGTTGTGGGTGAAAATTTCCCAATAGGGAAATAGAAGAGCCTTTTAGTTCTTCGGGCCGAGGAAGAAGGAAAGATCCTGTGAGTGGACGTGCCTGAGGAGCGTGCCTGCGTCATTCATCCAACTCGTTGATGGATGACTCTATTTGTTTATGTCTTTTTCAATGAACCCTTACTGGTTTTGCTGCGAAGTGGTATATCGAATTGCCACGAGGTTTCTTCTCTGATTTCAACACCCTAGCTATGGCTTTCCTTACACATTACCAGTTACCGATCCGTTATGATACAGGGACTGAGATTTTGACTTCCTTCAAACAAAATAAAGTCACTCATATATCTGATCACATCCATGAGTGGCGAAGGAGACGACGTCTCATTAAACTTGAGCTCCCTGACCAGTTACTGGCAGAATGTTTTACAAAATCATTTGTGAATGAAATCGGTAAGGACATTGCCATGGGTGGCGTTGTCACTGAAGAGAAGGCTATAAGTCATGCTCAGTATCTTGACCTCGTTTATTCACAAATGGGAACACTTTATGATTTACTACCTGAATTACCTCATCCTAATGCTTCCAGCACTTCAACTACTCCAGCTGCCTTGCATGTGGCTAACGGTGTGATTGGTACTGCCCAAGCCCAATCACCTTCTGTTTCAATCACAAACCTTAAGCTTGCTTCTTGTAATGTTCAACATGCTCTGTCTCCTACCACTCCCACTGGAAAAAATTCTGAAGTAAATGCTGTCCAATCTAACCCAACTGATAGAAACAAATCTAAAAAGGGGAGAGGCAAGAATAAAGAGGGCAAAAATAATCCTCAAGCAGAGAAACCTAAAACTACTCCTATTGATGACCGAGATAAGCACAAACCTCGATACCCTTTCCTTATCTATGGTGATGATCACTACATGAAGGATTGTCCATGACGTGCCGAGGTCACTAAGTTCCTTCAGGGAGCCCCGAAACCCCTTGCACTGGCTGTCTTGTCCCAACCCTTCCTGTCTCAAAAACAGGCTCAGTTGGTCATCCATGACCAACCATCCTCTTCTACTACATCATATGTTTTGATGTGTACTGGTGATTCTAAGCATAACAACGTTGCACTCACGACTTGAGCCAACGATTATTCTCTATCTAAGGAGAAGGTTGACGATTTACCGCCTGCTTTGGTACAACCCTCTCCAACGACTCCACCGACCAACGAGCCTCTTCATCTCGAACGACCGAGCCTCAACACAGTTCTTTGACCCTCCCCTAAGGGTGTTGTTTGGAAATCGGCTTTCAATCCTCATGCTTGTGCGGCCCAGAACTACAACATTGTTGAAGATCTGGCCCAGGCACCTTCTGTGATGTCAGCCCTTGAAGTCCTTCAAACTTGTCCTGCACAACAGAAGTCACTGTTGAAATCTATAGGTGGAATTGACCTAACAGATATGAATTTGATAGTCTTTGACTTGGAAGATCACATTCCAAGGTTACCTCCTCAACTCATGTTTCAAATACAAGTGGTTGTCTCCAACAAAAATATTTGTTGAACCGTTATTGACGAGGGTGCCTCGACGTGTGTAATGTCTTTTGCTTGCTAGAAAGCCATTGGCTCTCCTTCCTTGAACGAATCACAAAACACTCTTAAATCTTTCAATGGCTCTGGTTTTAAGCCTTACGATGTTCTCCCTTCATTTCCTATTACATTAGAAGGTAAAACAGTCCAAGTTGAAGTGGAAGTCTTCGACGCTCCCCTTGATTATAATCTTATGCTTGGTCGCAGCAGGATCAATTCCATGCGCGCTGTTGTGTCAACCCTTTTCCATGTAGTACGTTTCCCTCATCAAGGAAAGGTTGTTCCTGTTGACCAACTTGCCTTCTTCAATTCTGATACCCATACTAGCAATGTACCGTTTATTGCTAAAACCCCACCGGGTTATGAGAACGTCGGTGTTGGTCTTTTAAAGGACTCCTCCTTAATGGGTACTTTCCCTATTCCACCGCCTGATGTTCCATGCCCATCATTTGCTTCCATCAACATGATTTCCACCGTGCCTCACGAAATTCCTGCATCTTCTGACCCTTGGATAGTCCCTGACCTTGGAGATCATTTTCGTTTCGACGACGCAATGCCGTTAAGTCCGGTCGAATTCGCCTATCAGGCCATTCAATCAGCAACACCTTCTACCCCCTCTCTTGATGAGTTGTCTCCCGATCCTTTTCGTGTTATTTTTCCCACTAACGAGATGATCATGTCTGTCTTGGAGGACATCCCTTGGGACTATGGGCATCATCGTTCCATACTCTTTCTGGAACAACACACTCTTGAGAACTACCAACGGATTTCGACTCCGTCGACCGTTGTTGTCATCTCGACGGTTCCCACAACTACAAACGATGTGTTTGCTGAAGGGAACTTAAGTAATATCTCACCCATGATTCCCATTGACATATCCATAAAACCTGGGATTGTCGAAAATGTCCATATTGGAGCTTCGTGTTCTTCCGACAAAATCATCACCTATACGTCTCTTTTCAAAGAATTTCGTGACATCTTTGCCTGGAGCTACGAAGAGATTCCAGGTATCGACCCTACCATTGTTGTACATGAGATAAAGACATACCCCGGCACTAAACCCATCTGAAAATGCCTTCGTTCAGTTCACCCACGTAAATTGACTGCTATCAAGCTCGAAGTTGAGAAACTTCTGAAAGCCGGCTTTATTTATCCGGTGGCTCTTACAGAATGGGTTTCCAATCCTGTCCCGATTGATAAGAAAGGCAACAGTATTCGTGTATGTGTTGATTATAGAGATATTAACAAAGCTTGTCCCAAAGACAACTTTCCTACCCCCTTTGTCAATCGGATTGTCGATGATTGCACCGGAAGTGAAATCTTCTCTCTCATGGATGGTTTCTCTGGCTATAATCAAATTAACATTACTCTCGAGGATCAACATAAGACTGCCTTTATTTTTCCTTGGGGTACTTTTTCCTATCGGAAACTCCCTTTCGGACTTAAGAATGTGGGGGTAACTTTTCAACGCGCTATGTCTTACACCTTTCATGATATCAAACACATCGTTCAACCATATTTGGATGATTTACCTGCTCATTATATGCACAGAGTCGATCACCCTACCCACCTCTGCGCCATTTTCGTTCGATGTCGGTTCTACCGGATACGGTTAAATCTTCATAAGTGCATTTTTTGCATAGAATACAGTCGTCTTCTAGGTTTTATCGTTTCACGTCAAGGGATCTGGGTGGATACTATTAAGGTTGAGGCGATCCTTAATCTCCCTCCTCCTTCTACACTGCGCCAGTTGCAAAGTTTGCAGGGGAAAGCAAACTTTCTTCGTCGTTTCATCCCTAATTACGCCGAGATCACTCATGGTTTTACGCGGCTACTAAAGAAAGATTCAGAGTTCGTCTGGGATACCATTGCCAACAATGCTATTGAAGCTTTGAAGTTGTCCCTCACACGAGCTCCGCTTCTCTTTCCTCCCGATTACAATCACGACTATTTCCTTTATCTTGTTGCCTCAGTGTACACTATTGGCATGGTTCTCATCCAAGAAGATGATGCGCACGACGAACATGTTATTTACTACTTGAGTCGGAGTCTCACACCAACTGAAATCAAGTATCAACATGTCGAAAAACTGGCCTTGGCTGTCGTTCAAGCCATCCAACGCTTCCGACACTATATCCTCTCACACAAGACTACGGTGATTTCTCATTGCAACCCTATGCAACATATTTTGACACGTCAATTGCTAGGGGGAAAATACTCCAAATGGATTGTGATACTCCAGGAGTTTGACTTGGAATTCAACCGTGCCAAGTCCAAGAAATCCTTAGTTTTTGCTGAGTTGATATGCGATTTTCCTCACTCTGCAATGAAAAATGTAGCAGTAGATTCATTACCCGATGAATCTATTTTCCTTATTAGCACTTATGATCTTTGGTATGGGGATATCATTCTATATCTCCAAACCCAGACTTTCCAGCCTTCTTTCTCTAGTACTGAACGACGTTGCATATGCTATCAAGCTCATCAATACATTATCCTCAGGGATACTCTTTACCGTCGGGGAATTGACTCTGTTTTTCGACGTTGTCTAATGTTCGACGAAGCCGAGAAAGCTCTAAATGACTGCCATTCTGGAGCATGTGGTGGTCATATGTCTAGGTATGCTACTGCACAAAAGATCTTACGTGCAGGGTATTTTTGGCCTTCTTTGTTTAACGACTGTATTACCGTTGTTCAGAAATGCCATGCCTTCCAGACCTACAATCAGAAAATCCGGTCACATCTTGCTCCTCTTCACCCTGTTGTCTCAGTTGGTCCTTTTGCGAAATGGGGCATCGATTTAATGACATGTCACCCTCACTCAGTCAGGGGGCATGGTTACATCATTGTATCCGTTGATTACTTTACAAAATGGGCCGAGGCGATGCTGAAATTTGACAACACTGGAAAGACCGCAACCTTATTTCTTTTTAATCACATCATAGCTCATTTTGGTGTTCCCCAAGATATCGTTACTAATCACGATAACCACTTTAGGAATTTTATGATGTATGAACTTACGGAAAAGTCGGGTCTTTGCCATGATAACTTAACGCCCTATTATCCACAAGCTAATGGTCAAGTCGAAGTGATTAACAAAGTTCTCATAACTATGCTTCGACGAATGATAGGGATTCATAAAACAAGTTGGCACACAATGTTGTTTTCGGCATTGTGGGTGTACCGGACATCTGTCAAGTCCGCTACTGGGTTTACGCCTTTTCGGTTAGTCTATGGTGTGGAAGCCATTCTTCCTATATAATGCGAGATACCCTCTCTGAAGCTAGCTGTTGAACACCTACCCAACACTTCTCTTGAAGAAGAACGTCTATTATATCTTATGCGATTAGATGAAACTCGACATGACGCCACCCTAGTCATAGAAGCTCAGAAAAAGCGTGTCAAGGCCCAATACGACAAGCATGTCAAGCCTCACATTTTTTCCGAAGGTGATCTTGTTCTTCTCTATGAACATGATCGAGATGTGTTAGGAGCTGGAAAATTCGAACCCATGTGGCGAGGTCCTTATATTGTTCATCGATTTTTGGAAAAGGGAGCATATGAGTTGGTAGATTACGATGGTATCCCTTTGAGTGAACCCAGGAATGGGTTGTACTTGAAGAAGTACTATGCATAAATCATCTGTGCACAAGTACTTGTATTTAATGTATCATACTTTGTGTGTTCTACTATAGCTTTCTTTTGACGTTATCTAGTCTCTTCCCTTATGTGACATTGTGTTTGATTTCTAGATGTCAGAGTCTTCGCTACCCTATATTGGCTTTGCTAATGGTGCTAGCCGTAGTACTCAAAACCTTGCTTCCGCTGCGTGGGCAATCTATACCCCCAACAAACAAACTTGTATCTTTATGAGGTGTGTGCCTCGATCGTGCGACCAACAACATTGCAGAGTATAGCGTTGTTATTGAATTATTGGTTGATGCTATCTTGCTCGAAATTCGTCATTTGGTTGTGCGACTTGACTCGCAGCTTGTAGTACTACAGTTAAGTAATATCTACTATATTCAAAGTCCTACTTTGTTATGGGTGTATTTGTGAATTCGCCTCTTGGAACGTTATTTTGATCACATCGAATATCAACATATTCCTAGATGTCTAAATACATTAACAAATGCGTTGGCTAATTATGTATTGGATAGACATTTGAATCATTTATGAATCAAACAAATCAAAATTCACACAATATAAAGCAAAACGGTAGAAGCCGTCTGTATATATAATGATCAGAAGAGTTTTTTACCAAAGTTTGTCCGAAGACCAAAATGTCAAAAAATTGAAGCTTATAGCTTCTACAAAGTGACGTCATGGATGACGTTCACGGTAACACACGACTGCCCTAGCAACCCTATGGAGTAGTCGACTCATAGATGATAATACCCCTATAGTATGATGTTGATCACGTCGTGGAACCTCTTCCAAAGTCATGTCTAGAATGTCGGCAGTCAGGCCCTCTAGATTCTGTTCCACCACTTGATAATCCTCAGCATACTGTGGTGTTGCCACTACCTCTCCTCGCTGCTGGATGGGAGAAGTGTCGAGAGGTCTGTAAGGTCCAACATCTGTGTTATCAACAAACAATTTTGTATTAGTCTTTGGACAAACATATAAAACAAAAACATTTGAATATGATAAAAAATTCAAAAACATTTAAAAAGAGAAAATGTGTGTACTTCTTACGAAGGTCCCCCCACTGAGCATCCTCTGGTAATACCAAATCTGGATCTCCTCGGAAATCCATATCAGCATAAGCGTAGTCATCAACTATCAACATCTAAGGTTGAAGCCAGTCAAAGAAAGTATCATCATATTTGATGATAGGTCCTGCTACATGCCGGGCCATGAGCCGACACCATCTCAGCATCCGCGAATCCCTGGGAGTCGGTAAATTCCACTCCACCTATAGCCTCAGTAATGGGACATGCTCAAGGAAGAAGGATACCAGAAAAGATCCGTACCTGAATTGTTTCAAGTTGCCACGTCTGCACTTGGTCAATTGCTTTTTTATACTGCGAAGCACAACATCTACCCAGTTGAACACTCGAGGCTCAGTACACTCAATAGCATACTGGAAGTAACTCTATAACACCATGTGAGGAGCATAAATCCAAGCCATCTGAGCTATAGTGAATACGATAGTACATAGGGTCAAATCTTGTAGCCCCCAAATCGCTACTTTTCATTTCTTTCTCTCAGCCTCGAGAATGCAGTGTATATGACAATACTCACTCATCGGTAGCCCACCACCTCTACTACCGGTCAGGCTCACATAGTACCACCGTCGGGACAATCCGGTCAAAAAGTAAATGTCTTCAATGTCTAAGGATAGTGTGTGGACCCCCACACGAAACACCTGCTGATCAAGGTCCCACATACGCACCAGGTACTCTAATAGTCTAACTTGGGCCCTCATGCCCGGGATGCGAAAGTACTTCAAGAGCCCACAGTCTCTCAAAGCAGCTATGGTAGGTGGATGATTTTCGGCCATTGCATTATCCTCTTCATGTTCCCTTTCACACCACTCAAGCACCATGTTGATGGCCAGTTATCTGCATAAGGAACACAATAAGAGGATTAATAACTTTTTTCATACTTTGGATCTTTCTCATTGGGTAAAAATTTAAATTTTTTTTTAGCTTTGCGAGTCTCGCAGGTGCTCTGTGTGCATAGTGCGAGAACCTCAGATGTGGCTTTAGGCTCACCTATGAGAATGCATCATTCTCATAGGCCCCATATAGCCTGCCTGCTAGAATGGCAGCGCGCATGTAGGGCTTGGAAAATCAACTTAAAACTGAAAATTTAACCAATGAAATTATAAATTTAAACCATGAAAATGTTAAGGATGAAGAGCCTACCTTAATTTCGTAGACAACTCGCTGAATGGTCTCTCGTAGCTCCCACAATTCGACGCCGAACTTGCAGGGTAAAAGAGGGGTTTTTTGAGCTCAATAGTGGAAATGTAAAAATGGTGTGGTAAAAAGAGTATTTACTCCTTTTATTTACTTTTACTATATCATTTTGGTTATTTATGATTATTTATCGATTAAACCCTAATCCCTAATATCATGTTGAGTGTAATTCTTACAGGCATGATGACTTTGATGATTAAATACAGGGCTACAGACATGTTTTTCTTTGTTATAGTGTGTTTTTGATTGTTTTTTATGGTTTTTATATAAAAAGCTCGAGCGTGGTCTTTGTCCGTTATTGCACTCGTAAATACATGAAAACGCGATTGAGCATACTTTTATCACTTTTTCGGGCTCAAGAAGGTTATACGAAAAAGGAACCCCCCAGGAGTCCTCTTTAAGCTCTTTTCATAATCTCTAAACATGAAAAGATTTCCGAGTGACCTTGCTATTTTCAGGCTCGATAAAGTATTTGAAGTAAGCGTCTGGTGAGTGATAATTTGTCTCTTTTTCAGTCTCATTTAGACTATTTTACGAAAAAATAACTAAGAGAGTTCTCTTTTAAGTGTTTTTCCAAACTCTATAATCTTGAAAAACCTTCGAGTTTTCTATCTCTGGACTCGTTAAACAAACATTGACAGACCCGTAATGGGACCGAACCACTCCTTCTTAGGGTTTGTTAAACATACTCCGAGGGACTCGTCCGAAGGATGAGATTACATCAACAAGCATATGTTATCCTCCTCAAGCTTGATTAAAAATAAAGAGGTACTCACCAGAAATGGTGGGGGAAAATTTGGGAAAGGGATATGTTTTCATCTTCGTATTAATTGGCAGTGTTTCTCTTGAACATGACACCCCCTATTCATCATTTGAAGCCGGTTTGGGAAATCTATTTGTCTCCCATTCGATTGATTACAAGGTCATTCCCTGTGTCGTCTTTGAGTCAATGCTGCCAAATCATTGATCGTGTCGTTCATATGTTCAAGAGAAGTCCATTTGAAACCTATATTGAGTCGGCCATCTGCAGTTATCCATTCTCTCTGTGTCGGCCTTCCCTGTGTTCAGTCTAATTCACATCATACTCTGTTTCACCTTCAAAATCCGTTACTCATTTCGTGTCATTGATGGGGGATACATCAAGGCCCTCCTATGATGAGTTTTTTTCCATCGACTTCAGCTCATTATCTGGAATCAAGACTTAGAAATTATTTGGTACCTTGGAGCTTGCATGCCTCAATGGCAGGTTTCCTTGCTTTCGACAGTGGGTTTACATCATTGACCCTTGATCGAAAGATTCCATCGGATGTTCGACTTCAACTCATTTATTCACACTCGATGGATTGTACTATGATACCTTGGGAGTCATTGACATCAATGATGATTTCCCTCGCACTTGTTAACAGTTTCATCAATGATCGGTAATCAAGTGGTTTCTACCATGTTCGACTTCAACACATGTAATCACATGGTTAGATTCGTACTTTGGGCGAAGAAATTGAAGACCCTGGATATCATCTTTGCGATCCAAGTTGCGATGGAGTATGTATAATTTTTGACACATAGATCCATTGTGTATGTCTCGTGGCTATGTTGTCTTGATTTGAAATTTCTCGCATAGATCCACAGTGTATTCCGATGGCTATGCTATATTTTGGCAGCATGGATTCACAGTGTATGATTGGTGGTCATGACCCATGTCTATAATGTCATTAGTCTGTGATATGAGTATGGGAATGCCTACCTCAGAATTGATATATATGATATTCTGCAGATGCTTGGTTGTTCGCAGGTTTCCGATTAGGTGTGCTCCTGGTTCCCGACACACACATGCAACTTACAAAGTCTATCAGTTGTCACTGGTTCCAACCTCATACTTTGGGGGGCATTCTGTTACCCATGATTTTGGTCATCATGATGATGTATTGATGATGGTGTACTCAGGCTCTTCATAAAAACTTTCTCCTGAGAAAAATTTATTTTCATCTCTTCCAGAAAACTCATTTTTGAAGACTATTCGCAGGCTACTAGTACACTTGCCTGTGAGAATGCATGATTCTCGTAGGCTTCCTTAAGCTAGGGTGCGAGAAGTTCGCACTGTGTTGAACTGCTAGGGTGCAAACTCTTTCTAAAGCAAGGAAAAAGATGAATTCTTGATGCTTCTAGAAGGGAATCTTCTAGAAGGATGAGATGGCATTCGAATGGTTATCCTAGTACTGGATTCCCTGATATTTTGGGATCATTCTTATCCAAGTAACTAATTCATTCTCTCCTATATATTGAGGGAATTCTCATGGAAAAGGTCAAGCAAGGTTAAGCAAGATTCATTGGAGAATTAGTGAAAGAATTGTGTGAAGGATTGAAGCTTGAACAACAGGCTAGGAAACTCCAGCAAGGATATCATAAAGGTTTTGATCTTCTTCATGCAAGTGAGAAAGTGTGTGTGTCGGAGCCAAGGGCCATCGAAAGGAACTTTGCGACATCAAGTCTCAGGTTGTAATCTTTACTTTCCATTAATATGATACAGTAATATGTCCCTTTCCCATAAAGTTATTTCCACTTTATTGTATAATTCCTTGATCATATACATAGATTGACCGTTGAATAGATTGTGTTTTCTTCACTTTGGTTGGTTTGTGTTGTTTTGGTCTTGACTGCACAAGAGAACTGGAGAGAAGCGGGAGAAAAAAAGACCATTGGAAGCAATAATAAGGTATGTCATTTTTTCTTGCCTCCTATTTAATTCAATGGTCAAAATCTAGGGAAAGAGTCATGTTCTATCTTGCTTTGTTCTAGATCCAGGTGGATCTAGGGAGATCGGTTAGTGTCCGCACCTACGGATTTATCCAATAAAACCAACCATTTCTTGCAAAGTGATGGGATACAACATTGCTAAAGAGGTATGGAACAAACTCAAGAGTATCTACGAAGGTGATCCAAAAGTTAAGCAGTTCAATCTTCAATGACATAGAGAAGAATTTGAAATTGTTAATGCTATCAGAGGATTAGGTGAATAGCTCGATGAATCATTGGTTGTACATAAAGTGTTGAGATCACTTCTCTTGAAGTATGATGCTAAGGTCTCCGCCATTGAAGAAAATAGGGACTTCACCAAAATGTCAATGGATGAATTACATGGGTCTCTTATAGCATATGAAATGAGAACAGGTACAGAAAGTGACTAGCCAAACAATGAAGTAGCCTTTAAAGCCATAAATAAGACAAAAGACAAGGATAATGACCTTGATGAAGAAATAGAAAATTTTGTAAGAAAGTTTCATAAGGGAAGTGGAAGATACAAAGGTAAGCCTCCTCTCAAATGCTTTGATTGTGGTAGAATATGACATATTGTTGAAAACTACTACTATAAAAAGAGAAGTCTCAACAATAAAAAGAGATTCTACTCCAAGGATGATGGCATCGCCTTAGATGAGAGTGATCAAGAATATAATGATGGAGGAGAAGTCCTCCTCATAACTCAAGAAACCCAGGATGATGATCACAATAATTCTGAATAAGAAGAAATCAATTGTGAACAAGATTTAGACGAAGAAACCAACCTTGATTCCTTTTGGGAATACAAAGACAATGCAGAGAGTGAACAAGAATATGAGAATCTTGAAAAGTTAAAGCATGTTGAAACTGAAAATAGAAAGCTTAGCAACAAAATAATAATACTAAAAGGTGAATTGAGTATTTGTGAATAAGATAATTACATGCTTGAAAAGACCATTAATAGCTTGAAGGAACAATTATAAGATTATGAGAAATTGAAAGCAAAATTGGATCACACAAAAGGGGAGCTACAATTGACAACAAAAAAGTTGAAGAAGTTCGAAAAAAAGAACTGAAAAATTAGATGAGATCCTTAGACATCAAATATCTCCAAATTACAATCTAGGACTAGGATACAATGACAATTTTAATACAACAAAACAAGAGAAGGAAGATGAAAATGATGAAACCAACACTCCATAACAAGTTGAACAACAAGATAGAAGACTAGAATTCAGAAGGAATGGGACATCAAGAAGATACGCTCCCATCAGGTATGAAAGAAATCATTATGTAGTAAATTACATAAGAATAGATCGTGAACCTATATGGACCACACCACAAAGAAGATCACTTACTCCCAGGTATCAAAATTTCTTTCTTGGACATTGTTATACTTGTGGAAATTTTGGACACAAGGCAATCAATTGTAGAATCAATGAAATGAATAACTATGCAAGCTACATGAATGGTGAAAATAGTAGA
>ML824836.1:10773-26199 GCA_009831015.1 Picea engelmannii | reverse complement strand
ATTAGTTACTTGGATAAGAATGATCCCAAAATATCAGGGAATCCAGTACTAGGATAACCATTCGAATGCCATCTCATCCTTCTAGAAGATTCCCTTCTAGAAGCATCGAGAATTCATCTTTTTCCTTGTTTTAGAAAGAGTTCGCACCCTAGTAGTTCAACACAGTGCGAACTTCTCACACCTTGTCTTAAGGAAGCCTACGATAATCATGCATTCTCGCAGGCAAATGTACTAGTAGCCTGCGAACAGTCTTCAAAAATGAGTTTTCTGGAAGAGATGAAAATAACTTTTTCTCAAGAGAAAGTTCTTATGAAGAGCCTGAGTACACCATCATCAATACATCATCATGATGACCAAAATCATGGGTAACAGTTGGTGCCAATGCTGCTAGAGTAACATGTCTAGCTTTTGAATTACAACTCATAAGCTTCTTCTCATATGGATCAGTTGGAGCATTATTTGGGATTACATAGTCATTTACAATTGAGTACCAAATGTCTACTCCTAAAGAGGTTAGGTAAGTTTTCACTCTATCACTCTAGTATGCATAATTTTTTCCATAACATTTTTGAATCCCATTTGAAATGTGCTCATGGTCATCCATCTCTGCTCAATATTTTCCTTTCAGTGGTTAAACTATTCTGAAGGCAACCTTTTCTGATACCAATTGTTGATACTGAGAGGGGGCTGAATCAGTATCAAGTAAAATTTAAAACCTTTTTCAACTTATACTTAAACCATTCATATATATACAATGATAAATGGACAATAGTATAAGAGTTACATCAATACACCACAATACACCATGCACAATATATGAGAAATAATCAATAGTTATTGTTCAAGGGAAGTAATGACTTCCAAAGGTAGCTATAGCTTCCAAATGTAAAGGGAGGGATAAAACTCCAAGAGGAAGATACAATATTCCAATATCAAGAGAGGATTTAACTCTCCATCCTTTCCCCTTCCATCCACCCAATAATATATGAGAGATAATAAAACTTTACATTAAATCATCACCATCAACCAACCATCACATAGAACCTGATAATGCTTCCTTAGACTTCTTCAATTTCTGCAATTCTAAAATTATTGGAGTACTCTGATCTTGTAGATAATATTTCTCAATGTATTCTCTGAAACTTCTCCAAGTTTCACTCCTTGAATCCTCCCCAAAAAGAAGTTATAGAGAGAATGGTAGACTTTGTTCAATTCTGGTTTATTCAGGAGACTGAACCTATATAGAATACCCTACACACAATATTTAACATCAGATTCTGAAACTCGCAGACAAGAGCCTACAGTCCATAATATTTCCAATGCAATTTGTCCCACTTCATTTGGATTCTCTATGAAGAAGTTATGATTTTTTTACCTGGAACATTTGTTTATTGACCAGCTTCAGGACTGGTCAAAAACCCTATCTTCCATAGAGTGTATCTCCATAATTATAGAGAATCATGAGCTGAAAATTTTACCAAAGGTACCTTGATATGTATTCTCAATACCATATAAATTTCACCATTTAAATAGTTCAAGAAAAAACTTTATAGAGAAAATGGTAAGATGACCTGAAAATAACATACGTTAGAACACATCACCAAAAGACTTCATCCTCCCTTGAAATCCGACCTTCTTTACTTATGATTTTCCTCTGAAATTCGACTTGTGTATCAAATGAATGTATAATGATATTTATTTATACCATTTATATTAGTTCCGTTTAACATTAAGGCTGACCTGACACTTTCTTATTTTGTAATTTTGTTCTTTAATTATCTGCAGGGCCTACATGTACTTCCTTCTTCAATTCACTTTGTCATCTTCAAAAAATCATTTCTCCTCAACCATGAGGATCCACGTGACGTGCCACATACCATCGGAAACAACATGATGTATATTATCTAGCCACGGGTGTTGTATATGCATGTGCATTTCTTTTCATGTCCAAATACCTTCATCAATCTTGCGGTCCAAAGCCCATGACTAGGGTTGACATCAATGACAACAACCAATCTTCCAACACTCTGCAGTTCATATAGACACATGGGAAGTTGCAGAACTACTTCCATTAGAAGTATTCCACCTACTTGTAGTAGTTCCATCTCAACAACAAGTATAAGAAAGGGAGAACAAATTGTGTCATTGACTATCTCAGTCAACCTCTCGTGGTTACACTCATCACGGTGCTCCATTTCTGTGGAAATCAGGCATCTGAATGGCCCCAAATTTATTAGAAAGATTCGGACTTCCCCACCAGTTATCATCTCTTGGGTACAAGAGAAAATGTCAGTGATTTTCACATTCAGGATGGGTTTTTATGCCATCTAGGCCATCTCTGTGTTCCTACAAGAGAGTATGCAAAGTTGACTTGGGAAACCCACTACAGTCGGGTGGCAGGACATTTTAGCGTGGAGAAAACTATGGTCGTTCTCTAGAAACACTTTTATTGGAAAAAACTTCGACAGGATGTCAGAAAGTATATCAAATCTTGCATTTCCTATTCCATTTCCAAGCCGACCATCAAGAAGTAGGGATTATACATCCATATTCCTACCCTAGAGAGTCCTTGGGAATCCATATTGATGGATTACATGTATGGCATTCTGTACACCAAGCAAGGTAGTGATTTTGTATTTGTGGTCGTTGATCAATTTTTGAATATGGTTGTCATCATATCCTGCAATAAGAACATCACAGCGACAAATATTTCCAAGATCTTCTTCGAATGAGTGTGTGTCCATTTTTGACTACCACAGACCATCATCTCCAATCGGGACAACATGATCCTCATCACATTTTGGTCGAGTCTCTAGTCACTGTTGGACACCAAGATCACTAAATCCACTGGTTTCCACCCCCAAATAGATGGTCAAACAGAGTTCGTCAATCAGATGACTGTGCACATCTTTCACATGTACAACTCTAATAATCCACATACATATGATGAGATCTTCCCCTATGTTTAGCACAGTTACAACGGGTCTCTCCATAACTCCATCAACCATATCCCATTTTAGGTGGGACTGGAATTCCAACCCTTAGTTCCATTGATGTTACACTCCCTCTGGAAACCACACAGACAAAATCTTCCCATGCTCATTATGAGATCGAAAAATCCACCAGATTCAATGAGTGGACTCAACACATCCTCCAACAAGTCCAGGAGATTTTGCAAAAAGCCAATGCTAAGTACAAGAAACGCCATGATCAACACAGGGTACTGCACCAGTTTCAGGATGGATACTAGTTCTAGTTACACTTGAAAAAGGAGTGTCTTACAGGGCCCCATCGGAATCTCCTCCCACTTTGCTATGGGCCTTACACCATCACCAAGGATGTGGGTAACAATTCTTTCGAGATCAACACTCCACCATTCCTTGGCTTGCACCCAATGTTCAATGTGGACCTCCTTCAACCATATTTTCCCCCATTATTGGACAACCCATAGATCGTGTAACAACTGACAACAATAGATATCAAACCTGATTACATGGAACAATCATCCATTTATCAGATAGTGGACACACATGTCAAGGGAACTCGACAGTAGAGGATCCAACTTTATTAGGTTTTCAAGGCAGGTCAGCTCCTACACCAAGGAAAGTGGCTCACCTAGGGATAAATCTAGCATAACTTTCCTCAACTGATGGGGGAAATCAATGAAATGGAGACCATTTCTTCCTAAGGGGGGAGGATTGATCCACATGGATATTGGTGGGCACCCACTTATTCCAACTAGATCCTCTTGTCATTTTTTAGTTCAACACGTTCTTATGTACTTCTTTGTAATAGTGGGTTCTACACTTTTAGGGTTGTCTAAATCCCTACACATCTTCCAAGTGGATATTTGTGGCCTCCCATTTAATCCAACTAGCTTATTTTGTATGTTTTCATGTCATCACATCTTGTTGTACTTCTAGGAATGTTTTGGGGCCCTTAACATTGTTTCTTTGTCTCATCACAGTCAAACTATAGATGAAGTCAACGTTTGATGACGTAATATGTATTTCTCTAAAATACCTTTCCAATGGGCTATCACATGCCTAAAATGAAGTTAGTATGCAAAGGTTACAACCTTGAGAAGTTGAGGTACCAACTTACCCATAGGGGCGCACATACCTTTTGGTGTTTCATCTCCTAGAGTTAGGTTTTTGGGTGTATATGGTTTTAGAATTTATGATTAATATCAAAAAGGCCTATGGAGCCTCACTATAATCATTATGCTCAGACATATGTGCATAGTAGCCACATGTCTTCTCAGAGATAACTACCACCATTCAAGCAAGCATTTCAATTCTATAGTTTTATAGTTTCAACCTATTTCATTTATTCAATAGAATATATTCATCATTGAATATATATGTTTTTCTTCATATCTCTTTGTTTATTTTATTCAGTCTATTAATCAATTCATTATGCTCCTAAATCTGGATCAGGAAGACAACTGCTAATGATGGACAACCTTATGTAGAAGATAATGAAAAAATATTGTTGATCGGAAATAATGTTGAAGGGACATAAAAGTCCCCATCAAGCACCACTAATGAGGTAATATCAAAGAAGGTGTTGGTAGCCAAAATAAATATAAAATTCTTCATGCCTATGTGGCATAAGGTTTGAAAGGGATTGGGTAAGAATCCCTTTCGAAATATTTTTATTATTTTAATGATATGAAAATTATTTTGAATGGTTGTTGTATGCCATTGATACTCGAGCAAGGTAAGATTCATGAGGAATAACCTGCATGATGAGAGGTATGAACCCATGACAACTAAGGATGATTATAATCCTTGCAATAAAATTCATGAACCAATAGTTTCATGGGTGCATTGACCAACCAAGAGTGTTTGGGAACATAAGTTCTCATAATTATCACATTGAATTAATGCATTAATAAAGTACATGTTGCATGAGAAGGAAGGCAATGGACTTCCCATTATGGAAGGAGGATCTTCCAATATTCTACCATAATTGTAACAATGGTAAAAATAAGAGTTGTGTGGCCATGAATGGTAGCACCCTGGTCAATAGAGAGAGAAGAATGTTTGGATGACTTCATATGAAAATTTGATTTCATATCATATTACGTTGATTTGAGGATTGTGATCAATTTAAAGTAGGGAGAACAACCCTATTGTAATAATGAATGTTGATAGCTAATCGATCTGGTGAGAAGTTGGATGAGTCCCAACACACCATGGAAAAAGTGCCTAAAATGAAAAAGAAGTAATTTGAAATCAATGGAAGGGTACATTGTGTGTGAATGTGGCCATGGGCATTGACACATTGAATAAAATCCATATAATGATTGATCACATTTTGGAAAAGTTTGGTTGCTGAAATGATGCATGTGTAAAGAAAGATAGTTCCTTTCATTTAATAGATAAATGTGATATAATTTTTAGTCTGATCATATTTTGAAATAGCTTGGAATCCACTACAAGTGTGTAGTGAGAATATATATACACGAGAAAATAATAGTTTGTTTGGTTCTTGAAAGAATGAACTACAAGAAAGATGGTCTTGGATAGAGAAACACTATAGGACCATAAGGAAGACCAATGTTGTTGAATATAAAGAGTCAAAATTCCATGAGAAGGAAGTCTTAGACTTGTGAAGTTTGGTTCCTATATGGAACATATATGGAAATTGAAAAGTGGAATGGGAAATCTGTGGTTAACATATTTGACAGAAAAAATTTATTGAGAAATTGATGATAGTATGTCATGGTTACCATATGCATGTGATACAAGTGAGATAACAAGTATTTCCTAAAGGGACAGATCGTGGATGTCAAATAAGGAAGCATGGAAGAGGGCCATTGTTGTGACAAATGAACTATGTGATAAGTCATGATCTCCATAAATAATGTTGTATTGTGGTAACACGAGCCGAAGAGACACTTTAGGTAGAAAATCTAGAGGGATGCATCGACAGAGCAAGCTTGGGAGATGCTTCAACTATAAGACTCATGAAGTATCTGAAACTCTTCTTGTGCGAGAAGTATTGGGAAGGAAATATGGATCACCCAAGGGAATATATAGTAGAGAATGGGATGCTTGAGCTTGAGCTCGAACGGCAAGAAACCACAAGGAAGGGGATACTTTGATAGCTCATGTGTAAGATGTTGTAAAAATATTGAAATTTTGGCTTTTTGTAACTTAGGAGAGAAAACATTTATAGTGTTTAACTACTGAAATTGTAGTTATGAGAAAATGACCATATGTTTATCATGCGCATCACTGAATGTTCTCTACCTATCATCTTCAGTCAAATAGCGCCGAAATCAGCACCAAATGCCACAGCAGTATAACAGTCACAAGCCAACTCACGAAAAATTCCAAAGATAGGGTTCACGTGAGAATCAAAGAAATGTACCATATGTTCGAGCGTTGAGTCACAAGGAGAATGAATGGAAGCATTGGTAGTGGAATGACCGCATACACCGAGCATTAAGCCACATGGATAAAAAGATGACGAGTCCAGGTTTTTTTCCGTCGGGGGTTTGGCCGACGTAGATATTTTAATAACTACAGTTCCGTTCCCCAAATTCACTAAAGTATTAAAGGATAAGATAGGTCAAATAAATATTAAGAAGGATTAATGTTAATAAATCTCATCGCAATTTCATGATTCGGGATTCCTCACATCAATTATTATCGAGGTCCCAACACTTAAATCCATGAAAGGTTAAATATTAGTTTCTAATCATGATTAATTAAGAGATTAAAACAAATGATTATCATCTAATTAATCCCATCGCGATTTCACGATTTGGGATTCCTTGCATGTCATAACTCTTGAGGACATGATACCCGAAAATCGAAGTCCCGAAAGAGTGCAATGTAAAATGAAAATATATTTTGGGGATTTAGACATTGAGGATTTGGCTGATGTGGAGATTTTAATAGCCACTACTTCATTTTCCCAAATCCCGAAACCCCCAAATCGGGACTCCAGTCATATGCAAAACTGCTTTAGAAAAATGCAATTTTCTCAGCCGTGGAGAGGCTGTTTTTCACGTTCGAATAGTCGATTGACATATACGAATCCTAAGTTGTCCAATGGTGTATTCATAATTTCATTTTGATATTTTTAAGTCAATAAAACTTCCCCCACAAGATGAGGTTCGTTTTCAGAAATGTGACATTTTTTACTGTGCTGAGTCATCATTTTCAAATGAGGATTTTGAGCGATTGGAGAATCATTTTGAGAAACGGCTGGAGGATTTTGTGCCTAAAACATCAGCCATAATTATCCTCTTTCAGTTTTCCTACAGGTATCACACATTGGGATAATCCAATCCATCTTCAAGCCCTAATTTTCAGATTTCATATTTTCCTCTTTTGACAGATATTTGTTAAATGCAGATTTGGGGAAAATGAAAAAGGGTCTCAGGGAACTGAGAGAGGTTCTTTCTCAGAATAAATAGATGAAAAAAAGCCTCTTTTATTTTATAAACAGCTATCGTGATTCGAGAGATACAAATCCATAACCACAGCCCTAGTTTTCGACAGTTTGGCCCATTTCCTATGGCAGAAAGTTTCAATAATTGGTTGTAACTATTGTTATCTTTTATATTAGAGAGGAATTCAACCTCAATACATATATGAGGCATATTTGTAAAAGGATGAAGGGGGGCGAGTAGTACTCCTGGGACTATAATCTTTTTCTTTCATGTTTAATATAAGAGTGCAGAGTCATTTTCGATCTACAAAAAAGATTCTTGTGATTTTGTTTGCAAAGAAAGTCTTATTGCTTCATTATCACATCATTTTACTTCGTTTTATTTCCATTTTCTTCCCGATTTGTGACTGTTTTTGTAATGGAATTCATCCATTTGTTAGATTCTCTATTGTAGGACATGTTATAGGTTGTTTCTTGTAGAGATCTGAAGGTTCAGAATTCATCCTTGGATAGATGCTCTGTCCCAACCATATCTTTCCACTAATTTATCCTTGGAATTCAGTCATTGTTAAGTGCTCCTTGCATTTTGATATGTTTTCTCTCTATTCTGCTGCCATGCTTTTATAAATCCTTCTCTCTGTAATCAGCTTCTACCTCACCTCTATCCATGGATTTCCATCGCCGAAACACTCGTATTATTTGCTTGATCATTTGACTCCATTTCCAATGGACTACCTCCTAGTCCAACCCACCAACCCTAAAAACCCAAAAAAAAAAATTATCCACAGATCTGCCCACTGTTAAGCTTATTGAATATCCTATTGTGACATATTTTCAAGAGATCCCTCTCAAGTTGGAAGGGGCAGTTTCCAATCAAAAGTGGTTCGAGGTTATCTCGGAATTTACTTGCATGCAACCCAAGTAAAGTCCGAGTGACCAAATATATTTCATTTAAAATGTGTTGAGGCTTGGCTCTATTACAGCCTAGAACCAACTCTTGCGACAACATAAGACTTGGTAGAGTCTCTGAAACTTTTGTCATCTGTTGACTGGGATCATGCACAAAATGGGTATGATAAGGAAAATAGTGAGCTTAGTGAGTATGGCAGCCACATGGATGCAGATCCATGAACTACAAAGATAAGTATTGTGTTGATATGTGAAATTTTTTCCTTGATTTATGAACAAAAATAAAATTCTTTTGCATGAAATTGGACTAAATATGTTTGTATTTTGAAATTATTGTAGCCATATGCTAAATGTCAAGAGTTTGGGAAAGATCCATATCAAGAAGAAGAAAACATTGTTGAAGAAGCTGAAATTTAATGGCATGACAGGTGTTACTGAAAAGAACATCGAGGACGGTGTTCCTTTGAGGGGGAGGCGATTGTTAGAGACCTATTCCCCCAATCATGTAACTAATCATATTTAATGATTTCCATGAAATGGCATGCCAATATTTTAATTATATCATTGTTTAATTGTAATTGCCAACAACTGATTGTGGGGGTGATTCCTTAAAGTATTGACCATGACACTACCAAGGGAAAGAATGGGAAACCTAGAAAGGGGTTCATTATGCTAATATGACTCAATTTCCCTTTGCTAGAATAATTTAATTGGAAATAACATATTATTTCCCTTAGCCTTCATTTCAAAGAAAATCAGTCAATGAGGGAGGATTGGTGGTTGAGAAACAAACGACCCTTGATGAATGGGAGTATGGAGGTCTAAATAGGATAACAAAAACTATTATCTAGAGGAAAATAAGAAATACCTCATGAGTTTGTATGATTGACCCGTGGGTTCCTTCTGATAGAAGAAAGGGGGGAACAATTCTATAACCTTCTCAGGAGATTATGTGCAAGGAACACATGAAGGGGCATGATAGGGGAGACTAGGAAAAATATGCATGGGGAAATAACTCAAGGATATTTCAAGGAGTCTTAAAGAATGGATATGATTACAAGAATGGTCTGAGAATCCAATAACCTATCCCAAGCTGAGAGGCTGTGAGATTGATACTGGAAGACATTTGATAAACTTTGAAGAGGCCTAAACTAGGAGAGGTGAGAATAGAGAGTTCTGTGATGGTATCATGGCTTCGCATGGGGGTGTCCTACCGCCGAAGCGATTGATCATGAAGAGCCTATGGTTTGGTGGAAAGGAGAACACCCACAGTAAGTTGGTTGGTATATCTTGTAAACAGATAAGTATTTCAGATATCTTGTGTAATAGAATTGAATTGTATATTTTTGTAGATGTGCTATGGATATTTTTGTATGTGATGCCTTTCAAAAGAGAACAATCTTATAAAATAAGAATGTAGAATACCCCCTAGGAGGAATGGACAATGTGTCTCAACATAGGCATGGGAATGCATCAATTCCTGAAGGAGGCCTCTGTGTGGTTCAAAGTGTCTTAATGTTTCTATAGAATCCCCTATATTGGTATATGCAGTTTGCAAGACGTGAATCTCCACCTAAAGTGGTTAAATAGGAATGATTTAGTGGTTTTTGGAGAAAGGAAAGAGTTCCTAAGAGCCTTGTAAATTCATAGAAGTTGATTAGAATACTTCTTTGAATGATCAAGTCCAATTTTAGACTACTAATAGGTATAAAACCCATGTTTTGAGCTTGAAGGAATCACAGTCGTTAGATCATCACAATGAATAGATATCAATACTTCGTCAGAGTAGGCTATGATGCCTGCATAGGTTATATTCCAAGTCAATGATAACCATTGATCTATCTGAGGATTGAGTGATGATATGATCTCAAATGTTAGCTATATTGGAGAGTCACAATGATGAGGATGTTGGTGTGTCATAAAACACATATTTAATGATAATATGTGTCGGTAACTAATTTTTAAAAATTTTGAGGATGGGCCCCTCTTGGGCTCAAGCTTTTGAAAGCTCTCCTTAATCGCCGACCATTGGAATTGTGGGTGGATAGATCTCTATATTTACTAAGATTAGTCCATGGTTAGGCTGGGATGAGACTCTAAACTGACCTAAGTCATCGAACAATCAGAGCATGGAGGTAGTGGATCTACCACTATTGGATCTAACTGACATTATATCAAAGAAAAATATGTTGAAAGGAGTTGGTTGGAGTGAAATTTTGGAGGGAAATATTGAGTTGTCGTAGAAAAAATCGAAAGGAGAAACTTGGAGGTTGAGTCTAGAATGTAGATTGGTAGATATACGAAAATAAATCTACGTCATTCATTAGAGGTGGAGACAAAGAGATATATATTGTTGATCTCTGTATGGGAAAGATCAAGTCTCAACTGTCAATTTGTTGAGGGTCCTACCAGTTTCTATGGTGAGTGATAGGAAGGGGGAGTGATGTCACCCAACCAATGTATAGTGGAAAAGTGCCAACACCTATATGGAAGAACCAAGTGTTCATTGATGACATGTATTCCATGTCAGACCACGTGGGTGATCCACATGTCAAGTAACGACTGTGTCATGTGTCATGGTGATTTGGCATCTTCAGGGATGGTCCGTAATGTGTCATGGGTGCCACGTGTCATGATAGATGGAAGGACATGGAAATGTTAGCATTTTTGTAGGATGAAACATGTCATCATGTAATTTATAGAAAGGGCCAAGTATGAATCCATGTCAGATTATGTCTAGGAATGGGTGCCTAAATCTTAAACATTAGATCGATGCCTCGGAGATATGGGCCATTCACCAAAGTTTGAAAGTTTAGGAGAGTCACCTGTAAGACAAAAAATGTTGACGATGATAAAGGCATTGGATAAATGACAAGATACATTGATATTTTTTCTTGTGAGAGATGATATTCGTCATTTATTTTTGTCAAAGGAGGAAAGAGAAGACTATGTCATGATGATGTGAGGGTTCTAGCTGGACAACTGGAATGTCCTTAGGGGTGATGTGTGTCACCAATGGAATGGTTGAAAAGACAAGAGTGGTTCTTGGAGGACCAAAAAAAATTTATACCATAGACCCTGAGTTGGACTATTAGATGTTGACACGGTTAGATCTATGTACTTTGTCAGAATTTTAAGGGTTGCAAATGTTTTGTGTTTGCCAAGAATGTCGATGATGACAAAGGAATCAACGATGTGATGAGATCCAATGATCAATGAGAGGGAGGAGTTAAACATCATTCGTGGATCATGATGGGTCAAATATATGTCCCATAAGGAATGTTAAATACTATTACTTTAACCTCTATGCCAGTTAGTATCACTGACACAATTAGAGTCATCATATATTTGGCCCTAGGATCGTAGGATCTGGCTGTTGATAGATATTGATCGTTCGTCAATTGATGGCAAGTGGATATTTGGACAATAAAATATATATGTTTCATATTTGGGTCACATGAGGATGACAGAGTGGGCATTAAATGTTGTGTACTTTAGAATCACCGACTCAACCAGAACCATTGGATGACTGGTGCAAGGATCATCGGATCTAGGATGGGACTGATTAATGGATTTTCATCGAAAATTTTGGCGTTTGGGTGTTGATTATAACCCCCATTCTAGTTGGAATCACCAACACAAACAAAGTTATGGGATGCTCGACCAAGGGACTGTTGGATCTGGAGTAGTCCTGATATAGTGTCGTTAGAAGTTTTAGTGTTAGGGTGTTGATACTCCGTGAGAGTAAATTATCGACGACAATAATGAGAGGATTCATAAAGTCAGAACCATTGGTCGGTGAGCCATATAAAATGTTACACATTGGAGCCATGACTATGCCACCTCAGATGACACACGGGATAGGAAGCCATGTGGATTCCGTGTGGTAGTGAGGTGTCAGTTAACCAATGAGGGCTAAGAGCTTTGGGAGGCCATAAATTTGATCCAGAGCTCAGTTTGGAGCATGGTTAAAATCATTGGAAATCTCTGGATAATAAGAAGACAATGGTTCCTTCCAGAAGAGGTATTTAGATCATTGAGAAAAATTGAAAACTTTACTAGCCCATCCCTTAAAAGGGTACTTAGAGGGTTTGGTGTCTTACATAAAGGATTAATCCCCACATGATCCTTCTTGATATCAAGTGCCATGGTTAGGGGATAAAAACTTGGGACTTAGGCCATAAATGTTAGTTCTTGAACTCAATTTCCATGAAAACAACTTGCAAACCACGACACATGCCCTTTTTAGGGAATATTTAACATTGGATTTGGATGGGGATGTCATTATAAGGATTTTCACAATAAGGATAGATTGTTGATTATGGAGATTTATTATCTTCCTAATTCATAGGTCTTGTTTCAACTGTGTTTGGATCCCATTTCCTAATGGGGGAGTGTTGGGGGGCTGATCCCCCCACATATGGAGCTAAGCGGGGGGGGACACTTTATGGACCCCCCCCCCGGTGGAGGTTCAGGGGAAGGACCCCCAAATATATTGATTTTGGAAAATTTCCTTGTAAAATATTGTAATTTTGTAGTCAATCTAGCTCATTCATTATAAGTTCAAAGATATGACAATATAAGTTATGTTAGGGTTTTCACCCAAGAAGGAAACCTATTTTTTGTATGATGGTATTTTTTTTCGACAATGTAATGTGTTTGAATATTGTATTCTAAGAGAGGATACTATGAGAGAGAGAAGAGGAAGTTACGATGAGTGTGTTGTAGGTTGTGTCCATTCATTTGTTGGATAATAATAAAGGAAGGACCTGAAAAATTTGGGTGAACCACACATATATGTGTCGCTATTGTATTGTGTATCATCTGTGCTTTATTTCCACCTTTGTTTAATTTTATTTCTTGGTGATCCTCTTTTCTAACATAGGTTTTGGGTCTTAACCATGATTGAGGAAGGAAAAAATGTTCCTCATTATATTATTGAATCTTCTTAATCTCAAGAACCTTCAACAAGTCCCTGAACCAATGCATCATTCCTCTTTAGAGGTTTTTTGTAGGCTTTTGAGTGGGATACAAGCATCATCACTAGGTTTTGTGAACTATAAATGGATATCGAGGCATGGACATGGTCATGGGGGGAGAGTAGAATGAATCCCTAATTGAACTTTCTTGAGATCAAGCAGTGTGAACAACACCTACAAGCCATGGCATGAGCCCTCTCCATGGATTAATTAGCCTCTGAGTTGAATATGGGTGCCACTATGAGGTATTGGGCATCATGGATGCATCTTGGATCCTTGACCATAGTAAATGAAAGGAAACAAGAGACTCTAGTGCTAATAGTTACTTCTCAGACTTAAGCAGCATGGATGAATCCTCAACCCAACATATGTTACCTTCATAGAGTATCATTCACCTCTGATTTGGATATGAACACCATGATTAGGTTATTTGTGAGCCAATAATATGTCTCAGTATATAACCAAGATTAGGGGAATAAAACAAGAACCTTGTTTCCTAAGTGAATCTTCTCAGGCTCAAGAACCATGGACAACATATACAACCCACAAAGCTTCAGGTTGTATAACACCATCCTAAAACCACCACACATGATAACTATAGGGTATATTTGGCCTACTAAAAAGATGTGGGTACCATGATTAAACAAAAACATAATCCCTCAATATGAATATGTTTTATTCTCACACTTAGAATGGTCCTCGAGTCCATGGTCGAGATTCATTAGCATCTTAGTGGAATATGAGTGCCATGACTAGGTTTTGTATAGTAGAAATGCTTCTTGATGCCTAAACAGGGTCAATGGGGAAACACAAGTCTTAAATCCTAAATGAAATTTTTTGATTTCAATAACCATGGTTAGGGGAAGAAAAAATATAGGCCTTATTCCCTAAACATAGCTTAGCAGGCTCAACTACAATGAACAACCACTATAAACCATAACAAGAACACTCTCTAGTGGGATTTTCACATCATAGCTGGATATGCATGTTGTTAGGAGGTTTTATGTAGTGAACATTCATCAAAGGGCCTTAATCATATTCAAGGAATGAAAAAAATTATGTTAAAATATTATTTAATCTTCTTAAGCTCAAGAGATTTGAAAAATTTATTGAAGCAACACACAAGTCCTTTATAAGAGTTCTTTCTAGAGATCCAAGAGGTATGCATGTGCTATGATTAGTTTTTTTTCACTCAAAATGGGTGTCAAGGACCAAATATTTTCAAGGGGTGAAACAAGGGCCTTAAGCCTTAATTGAAACTTCTCAAGGCTAAACACCATGAGAAACACCTAAAAATCATGCCAGAATCCTTCCCCAAGGAGTATTTGGAGCCCAAGTTGAATATGGATGCCATTACGATTTCTTGGGCATCATGGATAGGTCTCAAGTGTTGGAAAAAATTTGAGGGATTGAAACAAAATCCTATAGACCTAAAATTTTCACCTCAAAATAAAGCACAATGGAAGAGTCTTCGAACCACTACATATAACATGTGTACAATGTTATTCACCTCCAAGTCCAATATCGGCCCCATGACTAGGTCAATTGCGAATCAAGAATGGGTCTCATGGTATAACCAAGGTCAAGGATGGATAATAAGATCCTTTTTCCCTAAATAAAGGTTCTTGGGCCCAAGAACCATGAACAAAACATATAACCCATGAAGCTTATGAGGCTATAGATCCATGAACACATCCTCAAAACACCACATGTGACCTATATAACATATAGTTGGCCTCCCAGAGGGATATTAGTGGCATCATTAAAACACAACCCATTCCATAAATAATAATATATCTTTATCCCACACAAAAAATGGTTCTCAAGGCATTGGTTTGGGTTCTTTAACATCCAAATGGAATATAGGTGCCATGAGTAGGTTTATTGTAGTGGAAATGGGTCTCAAGGTATAATCATTGTCAGGAGGGTAAACAAGGGTCTTAATTCTTAAATGAACCTTATTAAGTTTATGCATCATGGTCAGGGGAGGGAAACACTTCCAAGGATTGAGGCCCTAAACATAACGTCTTGAGCTCAATCACCATGAACAACACATGCATTCTCTAGGGGGTCTTTGGTATCATAGTTGTATATGGATTCAATTAGGAGGTTTTTCACACAAAGGATA